>VYZV01032488.1:2871-62677 GCA_013401275.1 Pandion haliaetus
AGTTGTGGGATTTTTTTTCCCTCTAGACGATGCTGTCTTAGTGTTTGTATGGTATACTGCAGTTTTAGACTTTCAGTAACATCTGATGGTTTAGGAGCATTCAGATGTCCAGGATTTCACTGTTCATTTTAAATGAGTCTGAAACTTTCATTGTCAGAAGCTCTTAGGAAGAATGCTTTTTAAGTTTAAGAAGGTTTACTGCTTGTAGTACTGTTTGCTCTTTAAATGAAATGATCTCTCTTTCCCCACAGTTTGCTCCTAGGCAGTTATCCTGTTCTATACAGAAGTACAAGTTTTGTCTGCTCAAGACAAACTAGACTATTGAAGATGATTTAGAGGATCTCACTAAAGCCTAACCCTTTGTTTTGTTTTTTAACAAGAGTAGAGCACTTGCAAATTCTTTTGCATTATTAGTACTGAAACATATGTAGGCTTATATGCAGAATTAGCTTGTCCTGTAGAAGAAGAATGTTGGATATTTCTTCAGGATAATGAAAACTTATTTGACTTGTATTTTTAACTGTTGTCTGGAAAAAGTAGTAATCTAGATCCTTAGTTCATAATGAACTCATCCAATTGGTTTACTGCCTCTGTGATACTATTCTAATTTCACACATAAATGTGTTTTGTATTGACACTGTCCAAACTGTGCTTATTTACTATCTTTGGTAATTAAAGCAAGGACTCAAATGCATGCACAAATTTAGCTAATTTGCCTGAATGAGAAGTGATCTCTCAGCTTGTGGACACTGCTGACTGTAGATAGTTTCAAGTGCAGTCAGTTTTTGGTAGGGAAGAATCATGACCAATAAAAGTAGCAAAGTAGCTGAATTTAATAAGTCATTTTCTTATTGAGGAATGGATTCACCTTAAGCATAAGGCACTGTTGACAGCAAAATTGGACCTGACAGCTAATCAATATATGCCTGCTTCTCATATTCTGCTTTCTGAGAGAAGCGTTTCTCTGTGCTGTGAGCGACTTACTGTGGAATATAAACTATCAAAATTGCAAGGAAATAATTTCCCACAGAATGATATTTTTATCAATGAATAGCAACTTTTAACCACTTTGCTTTGCAACCTTTTACAGGTTGTATAGCAACACTTTTTGCATCAGTATCTTGAATTTCTCTGGACCACTGGCATGTGGGAGGTATGCTGGAAAATATGTATGCGGTTCACCTCTATTGAACCAGTGTATTGTACTTTGTGGGTACAGAAGCTGTCTAAAGTAATGGTTGTAGCATAGGAGTTTTAAATGCAGCAAAAATATGGCTGAGATTCAAAGGATGAAAGCTGAAGTGTGTAAATTTAGCCAGAAATAGTTCAACTCTGAAGTGGAGAGTTTTGGCATCTTGGAAGAGGTACTTCTACTTTCATTGCTGCAAGACTGAAAGTTCTGGTTTGTTGATAAAGTTAGAGCAATATATTCTCTTCTTACCTTAAGCCTGTGAATCTGCAATACTTCATTAATAATCAGGTTCAAACTGTTCTTTGTTGTTGACTACTGTGTTGGTTTTAATTCATTAGGGGTGGGTTGTTTATACGTGAGTAGATATCACTTGAGGCCCTAGGCAACAATTAAGCTTCATTTTACAGTGCCATCTGTACTGGAGTTAATTTCCCTTGAGTGAAAAGTGAATGGTTTAGAAAACTGAGTAAAGCTGAACTTTTCTTTCTCTATTTCCTTCCCCCCCAACCCCTTCATGCACTGTAGATTCAGATGTATCAGCTCTCAAGGCTTCTTCATGATTATCACAGAGACCTGTATAATCATCTTGAAGAAAATGAAATCAGTCCCAGTCTTTATGCTGCACCGTGGTTTCTTACACTGTTCGCATCTCAGTTTCCATTAGGATTTGTAGCCAGAATATTTGGTAAGAAAGTTTATTTATTGCAATAAGAAACAGAACACTGTTGTCCGTCATGTTTTGAAACTCTCAGGGAGTAGTTTTCTACATACTAGGGACATTTGGGGTGATTATTGTGGGTGGCAAGTAGCAACACTCTTCATGGTGGGATGTCAGCTCCTTTTCAAAGAAGAAAACCAAAATGTATTCTTTGAAACATCAGACTTGAGCAATTAAGTATGATTGCTGTTATTAGCCAAGAGACTTCTGAAGTGTGAACAGCAGGAAGTTTATTGTTGCAATTGTATTTTATACATAAAACATTCAGTTGATGTCTATAGAAAAGTTCATCTTGTTGAACTTGAAAACTGAAAAAAGAGAATGCATTGGTTTTCAAGAAGGTGTTTCTGTATAACTGATTCTAAAGTGCTTTCTACTAAAAATTCAAGTAAACCTGAATTTAAAAGCTGTTTCAGGTATTCATGTATATATTGAACAATTTCCTAGTCTTAGTATGCCTCATTGCATAGTTTTTTTTATGATACGCTCCTCTTCAGATAATGTCTAGTACAGAAGCTTAAATATTGATTGTGCCTTGTAGTGTTTACAGTATCAGCATGTCAAATACTTGGTTTTGTATTCTTTCATTGTCAATAAGAACTGCCAGCTTAATCAAATCTCTAGTAATGCAGCTTTCTATATTGTTTTTTATATTTATTAATGTAAAACTCACTGCACTCAGATATGCAGCAAGAAGCTAGGTACATATGTCATGTAATTCCTCTTAAATCAGACTTTTTTTCCATTTGATTTTTCTGTTTTCATATGGCACCTTTTGTCTTTTCTTAAGAAATTCAACCTGACTTGTCTCATGTTTTATTACTGGAGCGTGTTAGGTTTTTAATTTTTTGGTGTGGTGGTTTGGGGAGAAAGAGAGGTTTGCTTGGTTTTGGTTTTGATTTTGTTGGGGTTTTTTTTGACCTAGTGATTTCTCCATTACAGAGGTTTTTTCCTTTTACAGCAAACTTTTTCTGACTGCTCTTTGGGTGAACAAATGATTGGTGTATCTGTTTTTCAATGGTATTCACGTGATTGGTACGTCTCTTTCCCAGTAGGATTACTGAATTCTGGAACACTCAAGCATTTTGGTTTTTTTTTTTCTTTTGATTTGTTTTTCAAGGCTAAAGTGTTCTTTTCTTTTTTTTTTGTCCTCAGTAGGCTTTGAATTTGGAAAATGAGTGTTTTAAGGGTGGGGAAGGTCAGTGTTGATTTCTCTGTAAATGAGCTGAGCAAGGCATGTTCCCATTTTAAAACTCAAAAGTCACTATGTTGTTTTACTTCTTAATGCTTTGGATTCCTGCATCTTCAATGTCTTATGGGCCATTGTCACATACCAGGAACAGATGGTTAATGTCTACCCTTCACAAATTGTATACTTAGATTTATGCTGCTTGAATGTGCATCATAGATTTGAGAAGGGAGACTTTTAGGAACTGTGCATGAGTGAGATGGGTGCCTCGCCAGTGTCCTGGTGCTACCCTGTGACACTGGATTAGGGCCAGGTATGACCACTCAGTACCAGGATCAGAAATTGAGTTTGTTCAGTTGTGTAGCCCTGCTCTTGGTGGCGTGACAGAGCCAACAGCACAGGAGGCTTATTTGAACTGCTTATGTGCTGCATTCACCTTGGTAACTGCAAGTCCACTGCTGCTACCAAGACTGAGTTTCTAGTTACTGTGATCAAGTTTCCAGTTTCTGTGCAGTCTGTGTCTACTGACTTCTGCAGAGCCTGGACTTTACCCTCAAATCCACTTAATTATATCTCAAAGTAAAGATTTGGGGCTTAAATTATAGCCAACGTGATCACTACTGTGGATTTTGAAAATAATATGATTGGTTATGGAATCTACATGATCGTTTTTTAAGGACTAGCTTCTGCCTGTAGAAAACTGTAAAACGTTAGTACATTGTGTTGTGATCTGCTTCCCAATTGCTTTTCACTTATAGATGCACTTAAAAACAGTTAGCTGTTAGTTAACAGTCTATAGTCTACAGAAGACAGTAATGAAATTCTTATTGCAGATAACTGTTACAGACATAAAAAGCATGGGATATTTTCTCTAATGTTCTCTCACATCTGTAAGATGGCAGAAAATGCTTTTATATGCTTTAACCTCATGTTGAAATAAGGCAGATTGCACTTCTGAACTGCATAAATTTGCAGTATGATTGATTAAAAAGAAAAATATCCCAGCAAATATAAATATTTATCCAATGACTTAAGCTTTCATTTTCAAGATATGTTAATAATTTTCTTTTTTAGACATTATTTTTCTTCAAGGAACGGAAGTCATATTTAAAGTAGCACTGAGCCTACTTAGCAGTCAAGAAACATCTATAATGGGATGTGAGAGTTTTGAGAACACTGTTGATTTTCTTAAAACCGCTATTCCAGATATGACTCAGCCTCAAATGGAAAAAATTATTACTCAGGTAAGGTTGTTTCTGTCTTTACTTTCTCTTCCCCCTGCCCCCATTTAGTTTACTTCAAAAGAATCATGCCTAAGATATATGTAAAAGTCTTCTCAGTATGTTCCTTTTGGTCTGAAATGCAAAGGAGTCATCTTCCCAGTAACTTGTACAGAAATTGGATATGAGCTAATTTCAGTGGGTTTTGGACTGCAATTTTAGCAAGGCTTTAGCTGCTATCTCAAGATTTAGTACAAAGGTTCTTTTGTGCCCCAGCTATTGGGTAAACATGACTTTACTTATAAATTTCATGTCACCATCAGAAGGGTAAAAGTAGCCTATTATCCAAACCTAAACCCAGCTGTTGCTCCCTGCTAGTTGGTGAGCAGTCCTACAGTTTGTGACAGGAAGCAGAACTTGCCATGGTGGGAAGAGGTAGCATCACAACAACTTCTCCTGATCCTTTGAAATTCTGGCTGTACAGGGCCGGGTACGCCCATAGGAACTTTTCTGATACCTCCAACTTAAAATCCTACAAGTTAGGAGATGGGTGAGGCCCTGTTTTCATATGTACTAAAATCAAGGTCAAGCAAACTTTTGCTGTTCTGTTGTGGGGGCGGCTTCTATTCTTCTGGGTATCACTTTTAGGATGCCCTTGTGGGACTTCCCGTTCTCACCTCAACCCCATCCTTGGAGGGATCACATTTGGCAGGTGCTTGGTGCCAGAGGTAAAAGCCCCTCAGGATTGATGCCTGCCTTTCTTGGGTATGGGGAAGGAGGATTAGAGTATTGTTTTTTCATCAGTATCATTGCAGCTTCATGGCAAAGGGTAAGAATAGAAGAGAAGCAAAGAACTCTTGTTGCTGATATAGGAAAAGCTTCTTGTGAAATCATAGAATCATTTAGGTTGGAAAAGACCTTTAAGATCATCAAGTCCAACCATCAACCATGCCCACTAAACCATGTCCTGAGTTGCCTTGTCTACATGCTTTTTGAATACCTCCAGGGATGATGACTCCACCACTTCCCTGGGCAGCCTGTTCCAAAGCCTGACAACCCTTTCAGTAAAGAAATTTTTCCTAATATCGAATCTAAACCTCCCCTGCCGCAACTGGAGGCCATTTCCTCTCGTCCTATCACTAGCTACTTGATAGAAGAGACCAGCACCCACCTCACTACAACCTTATGTCAGGTAGTTGTAGAGAGCGATAAGGTCTCCCCTCAGCCTCCTTTTCTCCAGGGTAAACAACCCCAGTTCCCTCAGCCGTTCCTCCTAAGACTTGTGCTCCAGGCCCCTCACCAGCTTAGTTGCCCTTCTCTGGACACGCTCCAGCACCTCAATGTCTTTCCTGTAGCGAGGGGCCCAAAACTGAACACAGTCCTCAAGGTGCGGCCTCACCAGTGCCGAGTACAGGGGGACGATCACTTCCCTGCCTCTGCTGGCCACACTGTTTCTGATACAGGCCAGGATGCCGTTGGCCTTCTTGGCCACCTGGGCACACTGCTGGCTCATATTCAGCCGGCTGTCAAGCAGCACCCCCAGGTCCTTTTCCGCCAGGCAGCTTTCCAGCCACTCTTCCCCAAGCCTGTAGCGTTGCATGGGGTTGTTGTGATCGAAGTGCAGGACCCGGCACTTGGCCTTGTTGAACCTCATAGTTGGCCTCGGCCCAACGAACCAGCTTGTCCAGATCCCTCTGTAGAGCCTTCCTTCCCTCTAGCAGATCAACCCTCCCTCCCAACTTGGTGTCATCCACAAACTTACTGAGGGTGCACCCAATCCCCTCATCCAGATCATTGATAAAGATATTAAAGAGAACATGCCCCCAGTACGGAGGCCTGGGGAACACCACTTGTGACCCGTCGCCAGTTGGGTTTAACTCCATTCACCACAACCCTCTGGGCTCATCCATCCAGCCATTTTTTTACGCAGTGAAGTGTACACTTTTCTAAGCCATGTGCCGCCAGCTTCTCAAGGAGTATGCCATGAGAGACAGTGTCAAAGGCCTTACTGAAGTCCAGGTAGACAACATCCACAGCCTTCCTCTCATCCACTAGGCAGGTCATCTGGTCATGGAAGGAGATAGGTTGGTCAAGCAGGACCTGCCTTTCATGAACCCATACTGGCTGGGCCTGATCCCCTGGTTGTCCTGCATCTGCCGTGTGAGCACACTCAAGAGGAACCGCTCCATAATCTTCCCCGGTACCGAGGTCAGGCTGACTGGCCTGTAGTTCCCAGGATCCTCCCTCCGACCCTTCTTGTAAATGGGTGTCACACTGGCAAGCCTCCAGTCGTCTGGGACCTCCCCCGTTGACCAGGATTGCTGATAAATGATGGAGGGTGGCTTGGCAAGCTTCTCCACCAGGTCCCTCAGTACTCTTGGATGGATCCCATCTAGTCCCAGTGGGACTGTCAGTGGCTGGGATCTTGATCTCTCTACATCATCTTCCTCTGCACTGAAGCTACAAGTTGAAAATGAACCTCAGGCTAGTACCTTAACTGTGAACCTGTGAGCAATTTTCCCCCTTCAGGTGGCAGTTCAGAGATAACAGAAGAGCTCTAGAAAACCATCTCCACGTGCAGGACCACAGTTCACACTGATGCATTCCTGTGGGATGGTTAATGCCTGAATGTTTCAGGTGCTGTCAGTTAAGAATTCATTTTTAGATGACATGTAAATCTTTATTTCCTCATTGCACTGATTGTGATTGCCATGCTAAACCTGTGTCAGGCACTTCACAACTCACTGGTTCTGGCAATGATAGAGATGGTACTTCAATATTTTTGATACTATTAGAAATTGTCTCTGTCCTGTGGTCTGTGTGGGTTGCAGAGCAACTGTGCTGTGGTGAGTATGGCAGAAGTGCAAAGCCAGGTCTGATTGAGTAAAGAATGGGTTATGTTGCCTGAGCAAGAAGTGCATGTGGTTATATGCAGGTCAGCTCAGCTCTGAGAGGAAAGTCACTTGCTTGCCTGTGGTGTGGTCTCATGCTGAGCAGCCTTCTGGATCTGCATTCATGTGTAGACTGCCTATATCATGTTGTTCCTACCTAGGCTGGCTGCAGGTGGAGTCGTTTGGCTGACTCAGTGTTGTAATTCCCAGGACTGTCCTTTTATAGCAGATAATGAAAGAAAAATGTAGACGTTATGCAGGACTATAATACACAGATGAAGAATTGACTGGGTAGCTACATAGAGGAAAATGGCACTTGCCCAGCTTGAACACTATATGTAATTTAAAGTTTACCTAATTTTGATTTACCTTAAGAACAGTGAACATAATGCAGAACTTGTTTTGTTGGGAGATCTGCGCGTATTTTCTGTTGGTGTAGTGTTTGTGGTCTCTAGAACAAGGAACAGAGTTAATGTCACTGTAGACATCCTTCCCTTCCTAGTCTAAACTATTTGGTAACTTCTAGAAGCTGAGAGGCTGTGACTAGATGTATAAACAGATAAGGGTCATATGGTCCCATCACTGTTAGATGCTCAGTTTCATAGTCTTCACAATGCTTTGTCACCAAAGCATCCCAAAAAGAAAATAGTGTATCTTCATGCAGAGACAGAGTACAGGGAAACTGTAAGTGTGAAAAGTGTTTTTATAAAAGCCTATAAATGGGTACTTGGAGTCAAGAGATCCAGTTTTGAGGGTGGAGATCTGATGATTCCTGGATTTTTCATCCTCATTGTGTGATCCTGCTCCCATCACAAGACTTGAATTTAAAAATTTCCTCTTGAACTTCTTAATATTTCTGAGCAAGAGATGATAAGACTTGGTCATATTACAAAATTCTTGGATTAAATAAGACTTTTCTGCTGATACATCTCTTACTATGAGATGGTATTTAGTAATTGTAAAGGTGATGATCCAATTTATTCTAAAGTTTATGATTTATTATGGCTACAATAAGAACTCTAGATGTTAAAATGCTCTTACTGTAGACTTTTCCTTAAAATACAGGAACAGGAAAAACATTAAGTTAATCAACCAGAATTGCCTCTTAGCCAAACATTCATGTGGAATAAGTGCTCTCTTAAAAATTGTTAAAAATCGTTTTTTCTTTCATGGTAGGTGTTTGAGATGGATATTTCAAAACAGCTCCATGCCTATGAAGTAGAGTACCACGTTCTTCAGGATGAACTGCAGGAAAACATGAATCCCTGTGATGAAGGTGAACCCCTGGAGAAGCTGGAGAGGGCAAACAGTCACCTGAAGAGGCAAAACATGGATTTGTTGGAGAAGCTACAGGTAAATGACTTAAGACTACAAATTCATGGAGAGGTCATTTCTGTGATTCAGCCAATAGAGGAGTAAGTCTCTTTTTTAAATGTACATGAGAAGTCTCCTAACTGCAAGACTTTATGCAGTTGAGCAGTTCTCTCAGCTACAGGGATTTACTTCTGTTAGACACATTTTTAACTCCTTCGTCATTCCTTGGACTTTTCCTTCTTGATTTAGGTTTCTTTCTCTCAAAATATCTCTACCCTTCTCTCCCATAAAATCTGTTGGAAAAATTTGTGTATCTTGCTGAAAAATAAGTTCTCTGTCCCTTTATCTCTTTGCTTCCCTACTGGAAAGTTTTAAGAAATAATCCATAGTGCAGCAGACTTGCTTTCTCTAGATGTTTGTAGGCATCATTCTGTTTCCTTCTGCTGATGCTCATAGTCCTACTTTTGAAAGGTGGTCTCTCCTAGCAGACTTGAATACAGCTGTGTGCCCACCAGACTGGTAAAGTCATGCTTTAAAAAAGTCTCCTTCCTCCTTCACTATTCACCCTTTCTCCCATAGTCTGGCCAAGAGTTGTTTCAGGTTTCAATATGTATTGTCTTGCATTTTCCTGAAAGACAAGCTCTTTTTGCATCACCAGGCCATTTCTTGTTATATTTGTTAATTTGAACAAGCATTGGAAAAAGCTCAGAGGGCACCTTCAGCTTCTAAAACCTGAAAATAGGAGCAGGGAAAAAAGGAAAGACCAAGTCATCATTATTTTTGTGTTTATGGACTAAGGGTGGTGTGCTGTGTTCTTTTGATATTGAAAATGGGGATCACTTGCTTTTTTTACTACTACTACTACTACTACTACTATTATTATTATTATTATTATTATTGCTTTATTTTATTTATTTATTTACTGCTACCTGGGCTTTTACCTCTCTTCTGAAAATGCATCAAGGGCATAGAATAATCACGAGTGACTGATTTGAAAGGCTCTATCGAAGCTCCTCTGTTCTTCCAGAACGCTGTACTGTAATGCATCTTCCTCAATTCCTTAACCTCTTAATCTTTTTGTTTGCATAGCTTCTTCATTCCTCTGCTTGGGCCCTTTCCTAGGAACAGGAATAGTCAGAATTCCCCGACTCTCCATGGAGACACATTTGCTACTGATGAGGTCCAGGCTTTCTTATTACCAGTCAGTGTTTTGTTGATTTTTTTTTCCCAGAGGAAGCTGTAGGTCTTTTTTTGGAGAACAGGGAACACTGTCTGCTTCTAGACTTAGTGTTGAGGTTCTCTTTCCCTCTAACCTCTCCATCCTGCTAATTTATTTTTTTACATAGGGTTCCCATTGCTCCATCACTGTCAGACAAGTAGTCTCTTCCAGTGCTACTCCAGCTGCTGATTTCCTTTTTCTCCCTGCAACTCCAGTTCCTTATTACTCTCAACTGTCCCTTGCTTTCTGCAATTTACATGTCTCCTTCCCTCTGTAAAGCTTTCAGAAATCCTTCAGATTGGTCACTGTAAGGAGATTCTGTGTATGATACATAGTAGGTATTCCTTGTATTATCTGCCTACACAGATGTCTTTTAGAAACTTCTATGTAATTAAGTTCTTTCCTTAACATACAGCCTACCATAATATAAAAATGTTATTCAGAATGTCTCAAGTTATTATAAGATAATGTTATTGTTTACAGGTTGCTCATGCTAAAATTCAGAGTCTGGAATCCAGCCTGGAGACTATTTTGACTCGAGAAAACAAAATGAAGACTGTAATTCAGTCCCTGGAACAGGAGAAGATAACATATCAAAAGACTCTTGAGCAGATAATGAAGTATTTGCCAGCAGAAGCATTGCCTGACTGTGAACTGCTCCTGAAGGAAATAAACTACAATCCAAACAATAAAATAAAATAAGGAGTAAGCCATAAACCAGGGTTTTCTAGGCAGCATCTTTTCAAAAAAAGGGAAAGAAAAGATGAGCATGCTGCTTTCAAAGGACTTAGCAATAGGCAACGGTATTACCCAAAACTAGTGCTGGGACACTCGTAGCTACAGATGGGCCTTCAAATGTCAGTATGCAAATTCAGGCTATTAATTTTTTTATGATTATGTAAATAAATCACAAGGGGGAAATAAAGGATTCTCACATGTAATTATGATTAGTAGATGTATATTTAGAGCTGACTTAAAGGAAAAGAGAAATTTCAGTAGTCAAGGCGAAGATAATGGTGATCTACAAATTCACTCTGGATGTGCTTGTCTTGTAGTGAAATGAAGATAGCGTGTCTTTATATATATGTATGTTGAATAATACTTGAAGAAAAAAAAAGAATGTAATTTTCCCTCCAAAGAGCAGCATGTTTCACATCTTCTGTGGAAAATCTGTGTGAACTCATGCGTGCCTCTCTTTTTAATTCTACTGACATTGTGTGCAGAGACCAATAAGCAGAATAAGTATCATGACTTGGTTTGTACAGAAAGAGCGCTAGTGCCATCCCCTGCCTGGGCTGTACCAGTCAGCAGTGTAATTCCACATGCATGTTGGAACTGGAAACAAAAAGCACCATGTCATAGCTCCATCTCCGTAACTCAGAGCTAAGAAACAGGTATCTATACACACCCACAGAACTTGTAAAGGCAAGAGCTAACGGTGACTGCTACTTCCTTCCCGTCCTGTTTGCTTCCACCTGTCCTGGGGTTGGTCGTGATGACAGGAGGAGGGAGGCAAGGCTGTGGGATAGTATTTATTCTGATGTTAATTTTCTGCAGAAGACTTGCTGTCCTGAGTTAGGCATGTAAGGGGTTCTCAATTAACCAAAGAAATACTGCAAGAATCCTTGTCTTACTGTAGTGGGAGCCAGAAAGCTGTTCTTCAATTTTATTTGAAGAGAAAATTGAGGCAGATTGCAGGAAGTTGAGCATAAGTGCATGAGAGAGGACCAAGCAAGTTTCAAATATCATGTACCTTTCAGTTTTCACATACACAGTGTATATGCATTTGAAAGGGGATTCTGAAGTACAGGTGCAGTTTTAATAATGCTTTCCAGGTTATACCTGTTTTAATACTGCTTTGTGGTCTTCTTTTTAAAACAAAAGTTGTGAATTTTTGTGTTCTGGGTAGAAGGTGAGGTAAGCTTTGATCATTTCAAGGGAGAAAAATATGTTTATAAAGGTATAAAAAGATGCATATAGTTTTGAAAATGTTTTTGAGTGGAATTTTTGAGAAGGCTTAGACAAATGTGTAATAGACACGTATTTTGGAGTGCATGTCTGAACCGTTAATTGAGTGTTACAGTGGCTCATGTTATCTCCTACCATTTATACTGTATTTCAGGAAACACTTACACTTTTTAGTAAGAAAAACAATTAAGCAAAGTGCCAAATCCAGCAGTGTCTTTATGCATAAGATTGTCCAATTTAGAAAGCAAGGACTGAACATCACTGCTTTCTAGTATTACGCTTTATGTTAATGTAAAAGTGAGGAACAACAATGCTGATTTGCTGCACGCTGCTGTTTAACTTAGGGGCTTGGGGTCTCCTGGGTTTGTTTTTTTAGTGTTGTTTTTTACTTCTGTGGTGTTTTATTTCATTAAAGATAATGATTTACTTAACAGTTTTTCTTTTTACAGTTGGGGTGAAAGGTCTTAACACTGTGTATAAAATTATGTTGATCTGTCTAGATATTTCAAGAATATTGTATTGTACTAGATGGGAAAATGCCAAGTGAAAAGGCAGTTCTTCGCAGTTTTGTTCAGAGTAAGTTTTAGGTGATGTGTACATACAAAACCAATCCCAGGAACTGCAGTAGCGTGTATTGCANTTTTTTTTAAGACGCACTGAATGTGCATTATCCTCGGTTTCACTTATAAAATTTTTCATGTAATGCCTGGAGAAATTCTAATAAATGTCATTGCTGCATTTCCCATGGCCTCTTGCTAGTTTTATTTTTCTACACTTCAGGTACCAATCTCATTCTCAATAATACTGTTTACAGGAAAGATGAAACGGATCAGTTTTTAGCTTCTAATTGTGGGGGAAAAAAACTACAGGATTTGTAGAAGGGCATGAGGAGGATAGAAATTCTTATTGGGGGAAATAGTCTTGCATTGTTCTTAACTGAAGATGAAATGATTAAAAGGTATTTTTCTTCTGTAGCAGTTCATTTAATACGTATGCGAGTTGAGAATAGTAAGTTGATGAACTCTATGCTGTGCATCTAGCTTGGGAGGAGGAGGAGGACACCATAACAACAAGTACAAATAAACTACAAAAGTAAAACCACAATGAGGTAAGTGCCTCCTGACATTAGGACATTTGTGATAGCATTTGTATTCTGAACACAAGCGTGCCTTGTAACTGGGCATCTCTAGTATGTCTAGCTTGAAGTCTGCACTCAAGCAGGTATCCTCCAGACCATCTTCAGATGAATAACCAGCAAGAATTATCTAGAAGTCTGTGAATGGCATGTGTGTTTGCGTGCATCTGTTTGTCTCTCCCTGTCTATTGTATAGATAGCTTTACAGCTGTTCCATTCTGGTTGCAGTTGTGCAACTGTGAGAGGGAAGTCTAAGGTGCAGTGGGCCAGAGACAGCTGCAAGGATATTTGCTTGGGAGAAGGGACAGTTCCTGGGTTTGGACAAATTGCTCTTTTATTCCTATGTTTTGTTTTTCTGTCTGAGCAAAGCACACCAGTGTTCTCAGTTTTTGCAGTCAATTTGCGGAGAACTAATTCAGGAGGAAAAAGTAGCTGCTGTTTTCAGGAACAGCTAACTTAGACTGGTTTCTGCTGGCAGAGGGCTTTTCTAAAAGTCAGGGAAGACATCTATCCTTCTACCTAGCAAACTAGCCTGTAAATGAAGAGTACTACTTGCCAGGAATACAGTTGAAATAGGTCAGTCTGGTAAGAAGGGCTAACATAGGGAACTCTGGTATTCACATCTTTTATGGATGGAAAACTTGGCCAGAAAGTTTTGGTTTTGTTTGGGTTTGCTTGTTTATTTGTTTTCTCTCCAAAGAGGAGAGTACTTTTTTCTCTCCTAAAAAGAGGATTATTTATTTAAGGTGCCTGTAATTTGCATTTTGTTCACTTTTTTTCTAAAAAAGCATTAGATTTTACCGAAAAATATGAGTCTTCTGAAAAATGGCATGTTTCAGTTGAAGACCTGACTTGAAATCACAAATCTGGCTAATCTTAAGTGGTTTGATTATGCCCTCTTCAACATGACACTGCTTTGCTTAATAGCACTACAAGAAAGCTGAACAATTTGTAACATAGGAAAGAATTTCAGCGGTTTGGTCCAAGATTTGATGTTACTAGTATGATCCAGAAGGTCTACATTTGGACATTTAATCTAAACCTAAAACCACATAAGTATTAGTGTGAATAGCTTTTTGTGTGTTGAGGTGAATAACCCCAGGCACTGTTAATACTGATTATCCACTCAGTCTTTGTAGTCATAGATGGGTGTTGACAGGCATGTGCAGGCAGTAACATGTCAAGCTTTATGCCAGGCTACACCATCCATTTGAAGAATTGTAATTGATTCTGTATTTCTGTAGTTCAGCTTTTACTGTCAGTGTTAACTATTGAATGCATTTAACGTATGCTTTGCCGCCTCACTCTTTCTAGTGACTAGAAAGAACAAAATTTAACTTTCTTTTCCAAAAAGGCATATTGAATGCTTAGCCATATCCTTCTTCCAGACATCTGGTATGCAAGGGATAGAGTTTGTATGCTTAAAGTTTAATAGGTTAGCTCACTGTCTGAAAGCACATTAAACTCATCAGTGACAGTAAAAAGCTGGGGAGTAAAGCAGAGATTACTGTGTGCCTTGAGCAGTTAATGGGTTGTGTGCTGACTGGCTTGCAATGAAGTGGGATCAGGATGGATTGGTACTTTGTGTGTTGTTTGGTTTTATTTTAATATTGACCTTATTTCTGGATCAAGGGAAGGAGCCAGTGGTGCTCCTTTACCAAAATACTGTGTTGGAGTTTCCTTTGAGTTGAGAAGGTTTTCCACTCCTTTATTATTCTCTTCAGAACTCTTGCTCAGCCGCCAGTTTTTAACAAGGGAATTGGGAATTGCTATTCGTAGTCTTACCATCAGAAAAACTTGGAGCTTATCCAAACTGTTCCTGTACTCAGCTTACAACTTACTCAAGTTTTCACTCTGATAAAAGGAAGTTAGAAGGTTTTAATATATTGGGTTTATTTTTGGTTAGAGTGTGTGCTGAAAGCATAAATGGCATACATCATGTCCTGCCAGAATGTACATGGGAGAAGTACTGAGTGAGCTTGTGCTTGTAAAACGCTAGTGTGGGAAATAGGGCTATATCTGACTTCAAAATACAGACCTAGTTGCACTGGCTGTATGTATTCTATGCTGTTACCTGTCCAAATGATTACTTCAGTTGCCTGCACACACTTAGTATTTGGAGTTGCAAATATTAGGATGTATGTGGTCATTTTTGTCTAAAAAGTTTAAACTGCTTGTACCATCCAGTTCTGAGCGGGAATGAAGCAGGAATTAAGCCTTCTGTATAGTGTAAGCATTCTCTTCACGTCCAGAGTAGCCGCCCAGCTGAAAACCTTGTTTCAGAACAGAAGAAACACGCAGTGAAGAAAGAGCTGGTTTGAGTCTATAGTTGCTTTTCCCTTGGCTGGGCAAGCAGGCTACCCAAAATAGAATCATAGAATGTCTCAAGTTGGAAGGGACTCATAAGGATAATCGAGTCCAACTCCCTGCTCCTCGCAGGACTACCTAACACTAAACCATATGAGTAAGAGCATTGTCCAGATGCTCCTTGAACTCTGACAGACTTGATGTTGTGACCACTTCCCTGGGGAGCTCGTGCCAGTGACTGACCACCCTCTCAGTGAAGAACTTTTCCGAATGTCTAATCTGAGTTTCCCCTCATGAAGCTTCATTCCATTTCCATGTGTCCTATCACTGGTCAAGAGAGAGAGGAGATCAGGACCTCCCCCTGTGCTGCCCCCCATGAGGAAGCTGTAGACTGTGATGAGCTCACCCCTCGGCCTTCTCTTCCCCTAGCTGAACAAGCCAAGTGACCTCAGCCGCTCCTTGTTAGTCTTGCCCTCAAGACCTTGAACCATCTTGGTCACTCTCCTCTGGACACACTCTAATAGTTTGATGTTCTTCTTACATTGAAGCGCCCCAAACTGCACACAGTGCTCCAGCTGGGGCCGCACCAGTGCAGTGTCGGGTGGGACAATAACCTCACTCGACTGGCTAGCTATGCTGTGCTTGATGCACCCCCTGGCACGGTTGGCCCTTTTGGCTGCCAGGGCATGCTGTTGACTCATATTCAATTTGCCATCAACCCAAACCCCTGAATCTCTTTCTGTAGGCCTGCTCTCCAGCCTCTCATCCCCCAATTTGTACATGTACCCAGGATAGGCTTGTCCCAGCTGCAGAATCCAGCACTTGCTCCTGTTAAATTTCATATGGTTGGTGATTGCCTAGCTCTTTAGTCTATCCAGATGTCTCTCTACCCTCAAGGGAGTCCACATTTCTTCCTAATTTATTATCATGAGCAGGCCTGGGGAGTAGAGGTACTCAAGGGCACAGTGTGAAGAGTAAATCCAGGCTAGCTGGAGCCTGGAAGCAGCCGCAATAATACCATGCAAAGCCTGGCTTGCTAAACATCCAGGAATGCAGTCTGTGCATGGCTCTGGGAGGGCTGGACATTTACCTCTGTGCTGCATCTCGGGGCTCCTCATTTCAGACAAGGTCAAGTCTGGTCCCATGGACTGAGCGCTTGTTTGTCCATGCAGTTTGTGCTCCTGAAAGATGTCTTCCAGTTTAGTTTTATGTGCTGAGACAGCGCTATGATGCAAACCAAATAGGAGTAAACAGGGATGAGTGGGAGATTTCCTTCAAAGTGTACACCTGATGCTAACTAAAACCCTGCTGTAAGCCCCCAATGCCAATCAACATCCCATCAGTACTTCAGGAAGATACAAGACTAGTTTTGTACGAAGCTGCCGGGCTGTCTGCACTATCCTCTCCAGCACTCAGTAAAGGATGATTTTTTTTTCCAGTGCTACAAAAAACATTTGCCTTAATTTTTTAGTGATCCATCTGCTAAAGTTGATGCTTCAGAGGTAATCCTAGTTAGTAAATTTGTACCTGAATATTTAATATTGCCCACGAGGTGTCACTGTTGCTTTTGTAGGTGCCGCTCGTGTGTGCGACGGTGTCGTGGTTGCACCGCTCCTGTGCTGTGCGCAGCGTGCGAGCAGCACACTGAGGCTCTTATTTTAGAAAGGAGAATTAACTTATTCTCCTGCCTGATGAAGCATGATGCTCTATTTGCACACTCTTCGTAATAAAATGTGATGTTCGTGGTCAAAGAATGTATTGTAATGAGAGGACTTACTAAATGACAGATATGTCCTTCTCAGAAACAGGTGCCTCCGTCGCAGTGTTTAGCCTCTGCTCTTGTGTGAGAGAACTATGGAAGCACTTTTACACCCTACAACAGGCATATTGTCCCCAGCAATCTGATCCTGGATGTCTCCTTTTGTACTGTTCTGGTCGAGCAGGGTTTATTTTTATGTCTTTTGAAACCAGCATTGAGCTGATCTGGTCTAACTGCAGTCTGATTCTGCACTTACTCAATTTTTTTATTAAATAAGGCTTCCTTGCAATAAGCTTCCCCATACCCACTAAGTGTCAAAGAACCAGTCCTTCTTCCCAGGTTTTTTTTAATTAATCTTACTGGGTTTTCGGTGATCAGAACAAAGATGAAGGATTTGTCCCTATTTTTCCCAGAGCTACAGAGAAAACATGATTTGCTACTTCCATTTTCCAGTTAACACTGTTTCCCTCCAACAGCATTGCTTTCAGATGTCACGCTTGCTCTGAAATGCAGAGGCCACATTCAAGATAACATGCTGTTCCAACCACCAACACACGGCTTTTCTCAAATATGCCTGGACAAGCACAAGGCATGTTTACCTCCTGACCAGAGCCCAATGTTCAAACCATACTCAGGTAATGATGGCATCAGCATTTCCCTGGGGACTTCTGGGCATAAACAGAGAGACCACGTCTCTTCTACAATGCGTTTGCATTTCTAAAAGCACCAGATTATAGATGGGCCTAATGGGTTGAAGGTGCTTAAAGCAGGGCCAGTGCACTTCATGTGCAATACACCATCATTTGAAAAGCTATCACGTTGTGGAAACATCATTTGAGTGCTAATTTAAATAATAGTAACATCTAAAAGGAAGGCATACTCTGACATTTATAGGTTTAATGTCTATTTCTGCACTCAACCAAAATAGATGGGCTGTGGGTGGATCTATGATTATTGCTGTGCATTAGCAAGACAAAAATTGTGTAGGCAGCTGGTATTATGCCTGGGTAAATATAGATGAGGAAGAATCTACAGAGTAATTTTTTGGTGTCATATGTTTATTTAAGAAACAATTAGAAACAATGTTAACTTCAGCAGCGCTTCAGGCTTTGGAGAGGGAGACAGGATCTTAAAAATTTGGTGACCAGGTATGTCTCCATCCTGCGTAGCTTGCAGTCCTAGTAGCACAGTCTTGGGAGCAGTGATTCCCTGCCGTCCTTTGCCTGCTGAGCAATCACAGCTCTTGAGGCTGGATGCATTGCCAAGCCATCATCCCGACCAAAATTTGTGATGTGTTTGTCCTCTGCTCTTGTGTTAATCCTGAAAACTTCAGAGGGCTTTGATAGGCTGAAATGGCTATTTTTTCGCTGACTTCTGGTATTGCATATTGTGGAAGGAGCAAAGGTAGCAGTCTTTTTGGAAGAACATAATTTTATCACCTTCCTACTCCAAGTGGACCAGTGAAGGGAAGCGAGGTATGCCGAACCAATAAATTGCTCACAGTGGCATAACAGCTTTTAGTAACATATATTTGTGCATAACTGTAATAATAAGTCAAGTGGAGGATAACTTCTAACAGTTTTCTAATGGAGACCGATAGGTAAAGTTCTCCACAAAGCTTTTGGTTCCTCTTTTCTGTGTAAGAAGAAACTTGACATAGCGCTGCAGTAAACTGCTTTGTAGGAGAGGGTTGGGTGATTTGGTCATGTCAATGCGGGGGGTGGGGGTGGGGCGGGGAATGTAAGAGTGCAGTGGAGGGTAGCCCAGGTCTGACACTTGATACCAACTCTTTTTACAGCCTGACCTAGGCAGGTCCCCATTGTCTTTCTCTTCAGAACAAAAGGTGCAGACTAGTATTAAACTGGGGGTGTGTGTTTCTTTTCCTCATGTTTTTCCAACTTAATATCCTCTGCAGGAGGACAGGATCCTGCTGCATCTCTTGTTTTCGCTTCAGGCCAGCTGGTCCCCACGTGTATAGTCTTTCCCCTCCTGTTTGCATTCTTCACAAAGGGTGAGACCACTGACTGTTTCCTCGGCTTGTGGGCAATGTTCTCACCAACCTCAGCCTGCTGGAGAAACATAGCATCAAAGCCTTGTGTTTTTCTAAGAAATGCATTTCCATCAGCCTGATGGGCAGTGGCATTGCTGCCCACCTCTTGTGAAAAGGCAGAGCGCCTTGTCTGGCAGTGCCTTGGGGTTTGCATGCTCCTGCAGAGGTTATGCACAAGCAATGCAAGAAGATGCTTCATATGCCTGCCACAGCTGGCTCCTTGTTAAAGGTCCAGGGTTTGGATGACTGTAACACCACTAGTAGATGAAGGCGTTGGGGTTTTTTTAACTGTCTCTCAGTGGAAGTAAGCTTGGTGCTTCCCTGGAGGAAACTTTAGTTCAGTTTAGTTGGGGGGGCTGGGAATGTGTAAAGTGGTTGTGTGTGGGAGGGCAGGAAGAAATGGAATTATGGCAGGAAATAAGGCGATGTGACAAACACTTCTGTTCTTACAGCAGCTTATACCAAAGCACATAACATGCTAATTTTTGAGGATTTCTGGCTTCTTGACATTTGTCCTACTTACTCCTTACAAAAAGTATGTATTTTTCCTAGCACCACCTGAAATTCTCATAGCCTCCTAGAGAGCCAAAGCACTTAAATGATGCAGAGTTGCTAAGTGGAGAACCCTGCATTTTTGGAAATGATATTTGTGATATAACGGGGCCTAGAGAGATGCTAGAACATAAATCTGGTAAGACAGCAAAAGATGTACCAAGAAATTTACCATTAAATCGAAGAGGTGGGAAGAAGGATGAGAGTGAGTTGGTAAGAAGAGCAGCTTGGGCTCAGGGCAATTATGATCAGTTTAGGCAGATGTACAGCCGTATTGTGGGTACCTGTTTTTAAAAGTGGGAAGGTTTGATTTAGTCTTCATTAAGCTTTCTGGCTCAGCACTGACTTTATAGAGACACCTCCGAGGAGTAAACCTCATTCATCTAATTTTGATATCCACCTTCCTCTGGCTGTGGTGGGTCCTAAGACATTTGCCCATTCCTTTCTTCCCTCCCACGCACCCCAAATACCAGTAAGAAAAGAAGAGGTGTGGTACCTCTTTTCTTTTTCTCTATATAATAACCTAATGGTTAGCACAATTGTTAAGGAAGCAGAAAGCCTGACTTCTGGTCAGAAATTCATCCTGGAAAAAATGCGAGTGGAAATATGTAACATGGGCAGCCTCCATAGCCTGTTTGTTTATTCTTATACTTAGAGATTTAAATAATGAGCATGATTACACCCTCAAAGGCTCTCAATTACTGACTCCCATTTATGGCATGCTTTGAGAGAAATTATAATGAACATGCTATTAAACAAAACATGAACCCTCAGGCTATCTGGGCTATGGCAGATCCTCTGCTCCTTGGAGTGTGCATGAGTCTCTCCCTGCTCCCCTGTGTGAGCCAGGGTCCTGATAGGACTTTCTGACCCTTCCTTGCTCCTGGACCCCAGCATCAGGTCTCTAGCCACCATGTCAGGGAGGGCAGGAAGGGGAGAAGAAGGGAGTGTTATGCTCTCACTGTCCCTCCACGCATGCTGAGACCTGAGGCGCTGCTGTTCAACTGCAGTGTCATCCAAGCTAGCAGTCTTTTTTTTTTCCCTTTTTCTTCCTTTTCAATCCCTTCATCCCAGGGGAGTCGGTGTGTGAAGACAGTCTCGGTGTAAACCTCTGAACACAGAAATAAACTGTAGTCCATCTTGTGTGAGATAAGGAAATGAATAGCAAAGAAAATTTTCCTGGAGCTGCAGGGAAAGGTGGAGAAGGATTTGCTGCTGCAGATGCCTTAAGTAGATAGAGTGTGCTGGAGTTTAGGGCTTGGTTCAATATATCTCTCATAAAATAAATGTGTGCTCTACCACCATCTGTAGTGTGTGCACAGCAGCAAACCATTACAGACACAGCTAAAAGTATAATGGCCCAAAGGCAGAGAAGGAAAACGGAGATACAGAAGGGAAGGGGGGAACATGTATTGCAGGAGAGAACAGGGACTGGGGTTGCATTGGGCATGCGAGGAGAAACCTGCGCCACTTTTCTTTGCATGCTGGAGGTGCCTGTCACCATGAGGTCTAGCGTCACAAATCAGGTTGGTGATCTCTTGGGCTCTGCCAGCAACCCTCTCTAACCTGTAAACATTTCAAGATATAATGGTTACCTCTCTTTCACTACAACAAAGAAGGGAGGAGAAAGCACCTACAACCAAATCCTTGGTAGCCCCCAAAACAGCCTGATGGCCCCCAAAATCACTGCTTCCCACAAACAAGGTTCCACTTCCCACATGAAACAAGCCACGTGCTAGGTTTTGCCACAAAACCAAAGGCACTTTAGCACTGAAGTGAGTAAAACTTTTCCCCCTTCCCAAAGAGCAAGTTCAGCACCATTTAAACTTCTGAAATCCAGGAAAGGAAAAGGTGAGCTTTTGAGTGAAGACCCAGTGCACAAAACCCCTGCATCTATTGGGCTTGGCCTCTGAACTGTGGGTGAAGAGGAACTCTAGTTTTTAGAAAAATCCAGATACCAAGCCAGGCAGTTAGAGCACGTGACCTCCTTGGCGTTAGCTTTTTATAACCCTCCAAATGCAACAGCATCCATCTGGTCTGTTTGTTGCTGGATTTTTCTTTCTTTTTTTTAATGTTAAAATATACAGTGCTCTGTGCATGTAAATGATAAATACAATTTCAATACAGAGGGCTCAAGGGTGTGTAGCATATTTCTTTGATTTTGCAGGGCCAATAAAATTTGCGTACCAAGAGTGGCTTCCTTTGGGCATCCTTTTACAGAAGCTTTTAATACTTCCTTTCCCTCCACATGAAAAGCCACACACAATCATGGCTATTATACCATGTAGGATTAACTTAAAGTACAGCACTGAGCTTGCAAAGGTTTGGGGTGTTGAGCTTTCTGCAAAGTCTGCTCCCTAAGTATTTAAGCACTCTTCTCATTTACATAATCTAATTGTTACATTCATTAACAGTTATTCTTTCTTCCAAATCCTACATCTGATCTCCACTAGGCAAATGATGTCAGAGCAATTAAATAGAAATGCATTAGATGTAGACAGGAGGAAAAAGAAAACAAAAAGATGATGACCAGTTTCTCAGCAGGGTTTGCAGCCCTTTAACCACAGTGCAGAGCTTGATGCCGTTGCTGATTCTACCTCCTTATTCAATTTTGTTCCTAATAGCCATGGAAACAAAGAAATGTCAGTAAAAGTAACCGTTTCATTCTGTTTCTTTCTGACCACAGCCTGCACTAAAAGCTTTGTTATTTGCTCTCTGCTCTGCATGCTGGAGGGAAAGGAGGGAGAAAGCAAGGTAGCTCACAGAGGGCAAGGATCACTGCTGATGTGACAGGGAGGAATAGAGCAGCAGTGTGCCAGGCTGAGATAGTGATGACCTGGGCAATTGAGAATTGATGTAATCTTCAGAGAAAACAAGACCATTTCAGTGTGTCCTCCCTGTCTGTTTCCTACCCCTGCTCCTTACACTTCAGCCCAGAAACCTAAAGTGAAGGGTCAGATGCAGGTGATGGTGGAGAAGCAGCAGAGAGCTCCATGGAGCAGTATGGACATAAAAGGCAAGGTGGACCCTTTAGGGGTTGAAGAACGGTCCCCAACTTTCCTCTGCTCTTTCACCAGCCTCTTTGCAACCCCCCGGTAAAGGCTGAGATAGGGCTGGGAAGCAGAGGCAGGTGGCTGTAAGCAAAAGGAGCGTAGGGGCCATGATGGCTGAGGGAGGAGAAGACTTGGGGAGGGCAGTTGTCATCAGTGTGGGAAATAAGCAGGAGGCTGTTGGGGAAGAACAACTTTTCTTTAAGAAAATGGGTGGAAGAGGCAAAAAACAGAATTGGGGAAGTGTACATGTGGGTTATGGAGGAGGTGTCAAACAGGACATCGGTGTTCCCCAGATGAAGGCTGTGCCATGCCCTAGCTAGAGTGTGAGGTTCAGCAGGCTGTGCTAATAAATAAAAAAATAAAATAAAAGATTATCATATCTGATAACCACCAGTAGTGTCACCCTATGAATAGGAGTACTTGAAGGTGGTGATTAAAATGTCTCCTGCTCTTTTTGCAAAACCCTTGACTGTGAGGGAACTCAGTAGAAAACAGTCAAAACTGTTACTCATTCTCTATTTTGCTTCTATCACCCAAATAGAAAAATAGCACCAAAAAAGTTAAATCCACAGAATTTTATTCTTTCCACTAACAAAGAGAGTTACGGGTGCTTGCTGCTAGGTTTTGGGAGATTGAGAAGACTACTGTATCTGAAACTCAGGCTTTGTGTAAATTCACAAAATATACACAATGATAAACTTTTATAGAACTTTTTTCTTAATCTATGAATATTAGTTTAATCATAGTGCTGTAGTGTGTAATTGTTATCATCTTGATTGCCAGATAAATTCTTTACAGAGACTGAACAGAGATACCCACACAAACCTGGGTTTGCCCTGCATAATCATGAGCTGTCACCTCAATAGTGCCACTGAGGTTATTCCCTAGAAACTGATGACTGGGAGTGTTAATGAGGATTATTTTAGAGTATTGAGCCATGACTCAACTTTCTTAAATCCAAAGGAGTTTGGGTGTATGTGAAGAATGTTTGCTGCTAGAAGCAGAATTGAAAGGGAAGTATTGTATTAAATATATACTTAAATGCTTCACAAAATACTTAATAGAATATGTACTTATACTTACTAAGGTATATACTGGAAGAGGATAGTCTCACCTGGAATAGTTTGGTAGGGCTAGAAATTTTGGCTGTGCGTTGGATGTCCTTCAAACCACTGCAAAAGAGAAAGTCTCATCTCAAAGCTATGGAAAGGTGGTGCATTAGAGGACAGTTACCGTCCCACAGCAGGGACTTACCCCACAATGATACAAGTGTTCTATGTGTTCTCTGCAGGAGAGGAGGAGTGGGAGACCTCCAGAGGATAATCCAGACCTTATGCTAACTTTCAAGTAATTTAGTCTGTCTAAAAGACTGGAATTACTCTCTGGAGGGACATCTCTTGTTTCACTGACTTTTGAGGAAGTGTTAAATTAATTGGGTATGCTTACCTTAGTTGGGTAAACCTAGGCTTAAATGGTGGGATTTCTCTTTTGTTGAAATGGTGCTATCATTGTATGCTGTCGTGGCTGGTGAACAACTCTTGTGTCACATAGCACCCAAAAGGGTAGGGTGAAGAGTCTACCTATAACTCACCTTGGACCTGCTAGCAGAGCACAAGCACATGGCAGAGGTGTTAGGCCAGGGATATCCTGCTGTTCAAAGTAGACCTTGAACAGGGAGGAACTTGAATATTCAAGGGACTGTTGCTAAAATGGCCAGGCATGTAGGACCTGGTTGCAGCCAGCCCAGCACTAGCATTGCAGGTTGTTTTGGTGTGGAGTCCTACTGCAGACATAAAGGTCCAACCCAGCCAGGACTGACACTGGTAACGTGGCTGCACTGGGAAATGGTGATGAAACACCTATGTGCTCTTGCCATGTGTCAGCAGCAGGTGACAACAACAGAGATCTGATCGACTGTAACTGCTGAGCGGTGGCTACCTTGACGTAGATTTTTGTGTACGTATGGAAGCCACTGGGTCAAATTTGGTGATGGTTTTACAAGTCCCCCACATAACCTTGGCTGTGCATGACGCCTCTGTGTTGAAAGCTTTCTGGAGCTCTTGGCTCTCCTCAGTTCTCCTTGCTGATGTTGGGTTTTGTTTCTGAGTGATTTTACCCCAGGGGAAATTAACAGTTCTCACGAAAATTCTCCTTAGGTTTCTAAATGAAAGGGTATGAGTGTGAGAAGAAATATTAGCAAAATCCCAGTAACCAGAGTTAAATCTCTGCTTCTGTCACAGAATTTCTGTTGGCTCTGAATAGTGGCTCTTACCTGTGCAGCTGGAGACAACAGGGTAAATGTTGCAATAAGGATGGATGCCAATACATTACACGTGTATTTTTAAAGGTATCTGCTCTATTACTGTAGGTTAGTTAAACAATATTTTCTTGCTCTGAAGCCTGAAAACAGCATAACAAAATATTAATGCTTTTTTTTTTTCTTTTTTTTTTTTTTGTAACTTTAATCATCTTTCTGTATTTCAGGGCTGGAATGTAATCATAAAAGTTAACATGGCTCTTCAGATTGTTCTTCTTTCTGTAAGCATGGCTTCATAATGGAGATTTAGTGGGCTGTAAACAGGATGTCGTATGGTGCTCTCTGTCAAAAATTAATGATGGCAATGAAGATTAAATTATTCTTCCGTGAAAATACAGCACATACGCAGAGAGATGTTTGCAAGCAGGCTTAAAATAGGCCATTCCCTGAGGACAGCCTAGGGAGTTTACTGGCTGCCCCCTGTTCCTGGTGAGAGTCTGGGTCTGCCACAAAGGGGAGCTGTGTGTAATTTCTGCAAAACCCTGGGACACAAAGGGAGGCTTTTGTTTCTCTTCCTTCCAGGTGGAAGCTGTAGGCTGTGGTGCCTGGACAATCTGATATTTAGCTACCTGTGGTGTATTCCCATTGCTCCAATTTGCACTGCTGGCCTCCTTTCACTGCCCTTCGTTGTCAGAGCTCAGAGCGCTTCAGTCTGTGGGGATTCATTGTGAATTTGAATATGCATGTTGGAGGGGGGTGGAGGGAGAGGGAGAAGGGATTTTCCACAACTGGAAACTGAAAACCTGAAGCATATCTATATGGAAAAGGCTTCCACTCCATCATCTGCTTCTGATTTTTTTTCCCCTAGATGCAGCACGAACATGTCAGTGGGAGAAAAAAATATTATGTTTCCTGAGACAGGTTTGTCCTGATGCTGGCTAGTATGGATTGCCTGGTGTGCCAAGCAAAGCTGTTTCATGTGAGGCATGGTTTTCTGTAATGCAGCTCTCTGGAAGCCTGTGTGGCTGCTTTCTATTTCATTTTTTGGCAGTAGGTGGCTGTCTGCCTCTGCAGAGGCTCAGCCCAGGCCAGAGTATTCCCCAAGCTGCCTGCTTCTACATTCCCCAAACCTGTTTTCCATATTACCGCTCGGTAAAGATGTAAATATTAAGCAGAAGATTTCATGCCTTCCACAAGGGCACGGCTTTCTTGGTGAATTCATTCCTGGTACCACGGAGAAAATTAGGAAACTACATCTTGGAGGGAAGACGTCATTGTGACCTTTTATTCCCCTGTGGAAAAGCTACTACCAATATTCCAGCTCAATGATCTTTGTCTTCTCACAGCTTCAGCAGTTACAGGCTAGAATCCTGAAAATCATCAGGTTTGGGGATTTTTATATTTTTGAATGCCTTCTTTTTTCTTAGTCTCATAAGCTACCTTGATTTTTTTTTTTTTTTTTAATTTATTCCCCCCATCATATCCTGTGTGTCTTCTCATGTGAATCCCCTTGTGGGTAGATCTTTGTAGCTGTATAATCCTTTCAGCCATCTAGACCTGGGAAAACACATCTTTCCCCCTTGTTTTTGAAGCCTTTTGTCTAGGAAGACAACGCATTTGTGTACACTTAGATTATATGAGCTGATAGAACCGGAAGGGGAAAAAGAGGTGACTACAGTACTGACTCCATCCCCTTGCATGGGGAACACGGCCCTTTGTGGCAGAAAGTGGCTCATTTCAAACAGGTACTGCACTGGACCTTTGGCACATGCGGATGTATAAACTGAATCACACCTGACATTTTAACACTCCTTTGAAGTTCTGTCACGATAGTGAAGCTAAAACGTATCTGATACGTAAAAAATGACTATTCCTGTCCCTTCACAAAGATCTCTGCTCCTTCAATTACTAGCGTATTTCATGGGGAAAATTACTACCCTGATAGAGTTAGTCTTTCAGTGAGCAGTGAATATTGTTGTTGTTGCTCAAGAATTAGCTGAACAACATAAATTATGCTGGTAAAGTTAACCCAACCAGTGTGCAAGCATGTCTTTCTGTTTTGCTAGTCAGTTGGAGATTACCAGCACTGGCTCCTGCTTTGGGGCAGAGATGACCTTTTCTGCCATAGGCAAGGGAACCTGGCAGGGCTTCTCAGGTTTGCCTTTCAAATATGCACTCTATACCTGGGTAGATGCGATGCGAGGCATTTTTGATATTGCTGTTCTTTGATATGGGGAATGGTGTCTTTAATGAGATTACTTTTTTTTTTTTTTAAAAAAAAAGGAGATTTTACTCTAACTGCTAAGACATGATCCCTGGGTCTTCCAGTTGTGCTGGGGAGAACTGGTAACTGGAAAGTAGCCACCTAGCGTGGACTGTCCAGAAGACAGAGTGAGGACAGAATAACCCCCTGTGCCTCTGTAAGCAGTGCCCAATACACTGCCTACTCTTGTGCTATGTGATGGGCAGCTGCCTGCGCTGATTTTCATCCTCCACCACACACGCACTTTCACATTTTCCTATTCTGGTTGCTGTATTAAGATCTCTGCCATGGCTCCAAAGTATGCAGTTTGCTTCTCTGGATTCAGCACAGTGGGTCTGATTAAGTCCTTTAAGCTGTGTAGCCATTTCTGTCTCTGTGAATGCAGGTAAGGTCTAAAACACCTTCAGAATAATGTCCTGTCAGCCCTGGCACAGATCAGGGATTTGCCACCTGCTCTGTATATCCAAGCAATTTGCAGCTGCTTTTGCAGCCCAGGGATGAGTATCTGCGGGCCTGGGACAGAGACCAGACTTGTGGGCAGCCTGTGCAGAGAGGATGGCAAAATGCTCCAAATGGCAGAGTGAGGTGGAGAAGCCTGCTGCGGGTTTCCTCAAGGCTGCCTCCGAATGTTGCTTTGGTCTGTTCTGGTGTGGGAAAGGAAAAGAGATGATCAAAGCTGTCATTTGTGGATCACACTTACTATCCAGGCCCTCTGTTTCCAGCTGTGGTATATCTTATATAAAAAAAAAAAAACAAACCAACTTCCATAGAAGGATGCCTGTGGGGCTATGGGAGCACCTTTTGGTTTAAATCCCATCCAACGGTAAGTGCCTGTCCAAGCATCCCTTTACCATAGCTGCCAACTTCTGAGTAGGATGGGCTGTTTGAGTAATGTATTGGCACCTTTTGTAATGTCTGTTACTCATATTAAGTGCAGATAGTGACAGCAATAGATAGAGAACACTTCTGCGTTTTCAGAAAACTCATCTGTATTTCTTCACCCGTGTGCTGAATTGACTTGAGTTGGGGAGTTTTGCCACTGAATCTTCAAGAATGGTCTTTAACCCTCACAGTACAAGACCAGATGAAGTTTTATAAAAATACTGCCTAGTTTTTCTCTACCTGCATGACTAACCGTTCAAGAAGCACAATTTAAGGGGTAGTATAGCTACTGCTCACACTGGCCCCAGGGTGCCAGTGTTTACATTGCCTCCTGGATTTTCGATCATCAATAGAGAAGTCATCTCTGAAACATGATTAAATCAAGTAACATTTTATTTAACAAGTCTTCTTCCTTCTGGCATAAGTCAATTAAGTGGTCTTGTCTAGACTTGTAATGAAATCCGTCTGGAATTTGGCCAAGGAAAGGTATTAGCCCTACTAAAAGGCAAAGACCTTGCACCTAAGCAATGTGCAGCTCAGCTGAATCTACACACACAGTTGTGGACTCCTTAACTGAACAAGTAAAGGTATTGTTTTCAAATAAATCATGTTCTTTTCATTTCTTGGACATGGCTGTTGGTGAAATAGAATCCTAACTACTGCTTCAAACCTGACCTACCCTGAAGGGAGAGTAGCAGAAAATACGAAATTAGTTGTGAGTAACATAACAACTGTGATTGCAACAGAAGCAGCTCTAGAAAGACTGCTGTCCTTCACCTACTGTGTGGTAAAACAAAGGTGAAAACAGTCAAGAATGAATGGCCTTCATTAAATTTCCATTTAAAAAAAAAATCTAAAGTGCTCTGTAATGGTAGCAATGAGTATAAATAAGGAATAAGGATGTCTAGATCACTGTAGAGCGTCTGCCCAGACATGACAAGAAGAATGAGTCTTGAAATTATTGGGGGGTTTTGTGTATATTTCAGGATTTTTTTCAGATATTATCCTGTGTATTTCAAATAAGCTAGAAAAAATATGGATGGTTATTTGAGTAAAGCATCCAACTTTTGTCTTCTATTCATCACTAATATTTGATTTTTCTAGCATTGTGATGCTGAACTTCAAGTAAGCTAGTCAACATCAGAAGCTATCTCAAGCATAAGAGAAAGCAGTCTCTTTATCCACTGATTGTTATCTCAGAGGAAAAGACCATGAATAATTTTACAAGCTTCTGCTACGTTGGACTGCAAAGATGTATACAGTGGAAGACCCCTTCTTGCTGATCTATATTTTCAATTTTTTTTTTTTTAAGTTCCTAATTGAATAAAAGCCCAAATCTCTGTTACTTTAATCCAAACTCTTTCCCCAGTTCAGTGAAGGAATCTTTTTCCTGGTTCATGTGTTCAGTAGTGTGAATCTAGATAATAAATTCAACTTTATGTATTCAGCTGCACTATAGGAAGGCTAATACAGCTGGGACATCACTCTTAATAACCTCTACTCTTTGTATCTGTGGTGGTCTTAGAGCAGTACAAAAGGAGATAAATATATCTCTTCTCATCAGTACAGGCTATATTTGGAAGATCTCATGTGATGTAAATTTCCATTGTTAAATCATTGCAAGAAAAAAAACCACAACAAAAACCACCAAAAAACTTTCTGAGTTCTCAGTCCTTGCAACATTGATGGAAAATCATGGTGTCCCACAGTGGTCTGTGGGTCAATAGGTCCTTCAGAAAATTATAGGTACTTTTGTGCAGTATTTGCAACATTACTGTGAAATTAAATGAGGGCTCTCTTTCGCATTTGAGTTGGTCTTGATCGCCAATGAACCTGACATAATAAGCAGGTCTACGTATAGGGCAGCACAGGCTGTCAAACAATCTAGCAAATATGTGCTGCGGTAACAGAAAATGTGTAACAGAAAATGTCAAAGGGAAACGGACCATAAGAATGGTGCCTCGAACATAACTGCCTAGTTTTGTTTGGTCCATTTCTCAGGTTTTACCACAGAAATGAAAGCTGTGAGCTTTTTTTTTTAATAAAACTTGCTCATAAATGGGGCATCTCCTTGTAGTGGGAACTCTCTAAAATCTCCTTCTCTTTATTCTGGAGCTGGCAGGCAGTACAGGCAGGTGTATCTGTGTATTTGTTCTTTCTTTTAAACGCTGCAGTTTCATTCACCCTCTCTTCCCCTGGAAAGACCTAGATAAAGTGTGATTGATTACCTGCTCTGATCCACAGAAAATTATCTCATTCAAAATGTTAATTTGGACCCATTCATGCTCAGGTGAGAGACTACAGTTTAAAAGGCTTTTTAAAAAGCCTCTTTCAGCTCAGACGTTTTATTATCAGCATTGAGGGACTTCATTAAACTTGTGGGTTTTCCACAAGCATCATATTGTCCCACCCCGTCAGGTCTGTAAGATCTGTCATGGGTGCTGTGACAAGGACAGTCATCTGAAAGAAACATTCATACTTGTATAAGGCCCGGTGTGGACATGACACTGTAGTTCACCATAGACCTTATCCAAAGTCCACAGAACTCCCTGTCACTATTAGTCTGGAATTTGAATTTTTGTTGAAGTTCAACTCAGAGAAGAAAAAGCAAGCGACAAAAAACATCTAACTGGAGAAACAGGCATCACCCTAAGATCTGTATGGATGGCTTTTCTTTGTTGAGGAGTCACAAGTAAGACTTCTATTTATTACTAAGTCACTGGCATATGCAAAAGAAGCCTGGACAAGCTGGCTCCATTATGTATTTCTTTGAGGGACTAGAGTGTTTCAGTTCATAGGTTAAGATTTCAATTCCTGAGCATTCAACAGGTCCTTCAAAAGGTGATTCTAAATGTAGTTCATTTTCAGGACTGTGTTTATGTTTGGTGATTGGATCAAGTCCCACAAATATTGTGCACAAACACAGAAGAGAACACTAACTTCTAAACTGACTATAAGAATGATCTTGGGGTTGGTATGAAAGAGTTAAAAATACTTAAACATCTCTATTTGAATAAATTAACCCCACCCTCATGATGTGATTGCCAATCATCATAATAACATCCAGATTTTTGTGGACTGGGAAGCCCTTTATAGAGGAGGTCAGTATTGTTAGCCCTGTTTAAGCTGAGGAAACTGGGGTATAGCAAAAGAACTGGCCCAGCATCACTCAGCCAGTGATGGAAGTGACAAGAACAGAATCCAGATCCCCTTCGTCCCAACCCAGTGAACTTTACATAGGTCACTAAACATCACTATCTTCATTTTGTGAGGGGCAAAAACTGACCCTAAGCAGAATGGAAAGGCATGAAACCTGTGTCCCAGCTGGCATCCCAAACCTGGGTCTCCCACCTGGGGCATCACTGCCCCAGTGCAGAGACTCTGGGGACTCTTCCATTCCTTGTATTGTTATTCCTCCTGATTTCTACACTGTCTGTTCTGGCATTTATGAAAAAAAAGAAAAAAAAAGCCACTTGGTTTTCTTTTCTGTATTCCAACCAGACCATTATGCTGAGCTGAGCATTTCTGAATTGAAGCAAATCCAACTGCAGCGGCCTTGCCATAGGCACACCCTAATTAACAGCAAAAAATTCCATATGTTCCACCCTTCACACAGGCATGACTGTTCTGTGACCTAAATGCTCTGATATTTCTCATGCAGGAGAGTTTTCAAACTGGGGGCAACTTTGACTTGTGTCATTGCCTACATCTGGTTACCTTTCAGGTGGTTTATCTTCTTTTTCCCTCCATCCTCTGTGGCTAATTTGAAAGGCATTTGTTTGCTTCACCAGGTATTTTTAACCCCACAGCCTGTTTTCTCTTTCTTCATATCACAATAAAGTTATAATGCTGAATTTATGACACGGCAATTATTTTCATGGCAACAGACTGTGGCATCATAAAACAGGATTATGATGACTTCACTGAATAATCAAGCAGAAGCAGCCAGGTTCTGGGTAGGGAAAGATCTTTTTTAACAAAACAGGAATACCTTCAAAAACAATAGGAGGAAAACTGTTGTTAAAGTCAAATTGCCAGTTGCGTATATAAGCTTTGTTATCTTTCTCCTGGTGAGCAAAGCCTTCCAGCGATGCACAGTAAATCTTTGAGGAACATTCAGATCCTGGAAACTCTTTTAGTGCTTATTTGCAGTTTACTCTGAAGTATTTGGACTTCTTTTTTTTAACTGAGTAGGGATGGGTCTTGAAGTCTCCAAAGAGCAAACTTTCATAAGAGCTTTCCATTGCTGCAATTATAACTATAGGTATTCTACTGAATATATGGGGCAAGAGGTGTACGTGATATTTTACAGATGAATAAAATGACAAGTCTTTGCCTCCAGCTGCCCTGAACCATCTAAACAAAGGAAAAAGTGAAGCTTAGGTTAGGCTGGAAATAAACTCTCCCGTGGTAGGTCTGTGCTTTGAACTTCTAAATGTGGGCAGTTAATGATTTTTACTATTTGTTCTGGGGTTTTAGCCAGTTTCTCAAAACACTCATACTCTTTTTTAAGGCTTGTCAAGTTTCAGGACACTCATGATGTGAATCCTACTCTTACCAGAATTGATTATTTCATCTTTTCTGCATTTCTTCTCTTCAGAAGTCATCTCTAGGCAGTTATTACGGCTTCATCAGGGCAATCAATGCATGCAGACAGGTTGAGCCTGTTGTTCCAGAGCACTGGAGCTAAAACCACAAGCACAGGCGGGAGCAAGCAGTGAAACAGTGCAGGCAGTGGGGAGCCAAAAGAGAACTGAAGCAAAGTCATCAGGCTAAATGGGGAGAGGGGGGTGAAATATTGTAAGGCATTTCGATTCATTAGAAACCTTCTTTTGACCAAAGCAGCACATGCCTCACTCTAGTATGGCAATAGGCTGGGGCAGATGTGGTGGGAGCTTGGCAAAAGTCCTTCTCCCCCTTTTTTTCATGCAGGAATTGTACATTGGGGCAGCCTCTGAGCTGCCCAGACTTACTACAAGATGTGACGTACAATAGCATAAACAAATAACCAACAGGAAAGAATAAGGCCTGATAATGTTGTTTTTGTGAACATATGAACATGCAGTGAACTAATCACACAAAAGTGGAGGATTCTTGTAACTGGACTTGTAGTGCAGAAAGTCATCACTTCTATAGCCCTTGTATTCCTGACCAATAATGGCTGTTCCTGTGTAGGAGAAAATTGCTATGATATCTCTATCTCCCCTTCCAGGTTCTAGTGATAGCCGTGTCTTACGTGCTTGAGGATGGTATTAGTGTATGCTGACACTGCATTGTATCTTTTTGGAGTCAGTTGGAAACGCTGTGGACATCCAAGCCAGACTGCTCTTGTTTGACGGGGTTATTTTTTCTGTACAAAGGATGTACCTTAGCTGTGGAGCCATCGGGGTTTAATGGGGTGTTTCATGGGACTCAAGCTAGCCCTCTGCAACAGGGATGAATTTCACTCTGATCCCGTTTTTGTTAAACTCTGTGCAAATATGGTATTCACCATTTCCCTTCTCCCAGCTCTGTACCACCTATCTTTATTTTTCACTAACTCCCTAAAGCCCTAATTTGCAGTGCTAGTATGAAAAATCTGACAGGAACATATGACAGCTCTGGCCAATCTCTCCCCTTAGATGTAAGTAAGACAGTTAATAACCTTTTCAGAAGGATGAGGCAGAAAGCTGTATATATCATCTCTCTGTATTAATAGGCTACATATGTGTCCCATCCACTGCATCCATCAGGGGAAAACACAGGTTTCTGATGTTGCTATAGGTTGCTATTTTCACGGCACAGCTGAAGAAGATGTTGGTGCCATCTTAGTCAGTTATGTCAATCAGTCACCGGAAGCATATCCGTGACCCACACCATTCAGCAGTCCCAGCTAACAGGAGCTCACCTGCTACAATCATCAGAATTTGGATTTTAAAAAGAGGTATAAAGAGGTTCTTCAGATTGCAGATCTTCTTAATTTTCTGTGTATTTGGGAGGAAAAAACCAACTTCTAATACTTAAAATAGAAATGAATGGGTGTTTTTTCTTAAAGCTTAAATTTACCACAGATATTTCATAGGTATATTCTAAGGCATTTTAATGGACTATGTATTTGGCGACCAATCCTGAACGACCTTTGTAACACTGCAGAGCTGTACAGTGTTTTGTTTGTATGCACTGGCCGAAGGAAAGGCAGATTCTTGGGAATGTAGCTTCAGAGGCATTTGACACTGGTCTCTCCATGGAAAAAAATAAGGTACAATGCCTGTCTCTCAGCCTCCCTTTAGGGTAATACAGCAGTCAGAGGCAGCCTGGATGCAGCACAGAGGTTCAGCATCAGCCTGTGAACTGCTGCAGCCTGAATGAGGCAGGACTATGTGCGGGTGCTATGTTCCCATCAAATTCTGCTGTTGTTCCTCCCAAGGATCTGGCAAGAAGTGCCACAGAATGAAGCAAAAAGTGTTTCATTCAAGGAACACAAAGCCAAACTGCAACTCAGATTTACTTGGATATCCAAAAATATTAGCCCACAAATGAGGATGGAAATACTGCCTGAACAGCCTTCAAAATTCTTTGGCAGCCTAGCTTGGTCTGGGGCTGCTGATACCACAGAGTAACAGAAATGTGTGCAAAGGCTTGCATGTGTGTGTGTTTGCTGTCTGTGGACCGAAATGTCCACAGCCAACAGGTTCGCTGCAAATCCACTGAGGACTCAGCTGCCATGTCATGGGGCCACGGCATGCAAATCAGCTGCTGGGGCTCTGCTGGCAAAGAGAGAGGAAGTGATGTTCAGTCTGTTACCCTGTCTAAATATCTGTGACATCAACAACCGCTTTATAATGATTACAGTTATTTGATCCCCCAATTTAATTGTGTTATAAGAATCTATTTATTATGCGGCTGCCTGGTTTCTGAGGGCGGCACAACAAAAGCCTTGGCATGGCCAGAGCCTCTGCGTTTGTCAGTAATTTGCAAGGCTTGCCTACTGAGTGCTAATTTCGGTAGGGTGTGAGAGGACCGCCAGTGGACAGCATCTTTGTTAAGCAAGTGACATCAGGAGCACGAGGGTGTCTGTGGCGAGCGCGACGGTGATGGCTCGAAAGAAGGGAACAAAGAGAAGCAGAAATGCACATCCTAATCCGAGGGAGCCAGGGAAACCGCTTGCCTGCCCATTTGCTGTGCGCAGTGGAGGCAGGAGCAGAAGGGAGACTTTCAATCCAGCTCAGCTGCCTCCTCCCGGGGCTGGAGACCGGTTGCCATGGATATCTGCTGATAGGAGGGCACTGGCAGCACCACGGCCAGGGGACTGTCTGGGGTGAAGGATGAAGTGGAGGATGGATGCCTGTGGGTGGGGTGGGCAGCAGCGGGGATGTTTCCAGCAGCAGAGAAGCCGAAGGGATTTGGGGGCTGGATGAGGCCCTCCTGAGAGTAGGGCATCCCCCCTACAGCAGTGCTGATGTGGTGACCCTCACAGCACTGAGCTTTGGGATGAATTAGCTGTGTCGCAAAAGCTCGGAGGGTTATTTCTGAGCCATATCTTGACATTTCTCTGTGTGTGTGTGTGTGTGCGTGCGTGCGCACGGAAAATTCGGCAGGGTTGTGCTTTGAAGCCTTTGGTTCTGCTCTCCAGCTGTGAGGGAGATGCAGAGCTGGCATTGGCAATAAAATGGGCGTTGCAGGAGTGTGTGTGTGCATGTGTGTGTGTGCAGTACCATGTAGGAGGTTGTGGTGTGGGCGCTTTTTTCTCTCTTAAACAAAGAACACGGTTCTACAACTTTATTTTTGAGACCCTTGTTGCTGATTTCAACAGTGTATTTGGGTAGATACAAGCATTTCTTGCATGAGTGAAAACATTATGATTGTCTGAACCTGTGTATTTCTTGCTCTGCTGCTCACGTGCTGCAGTCCCAGTCCTCTCCTGTTTTACAGTTGCTCAGAAATAGTAAATGCCTGTGTGAAGAATTATAAACTGCAGTTATTCTTCTCTTTTGCTGAATTAGCAGGAATGAACTCTAAGTATGCTCTTCTGCAACAATATTTAATAATGATATGTGACTGATGTTTTTTACAGCCTTGATCCTTTCAAGCCCTGTACTCATCAGGTCATCCACTGCCAGAGTAGTTTAATTCAAACCTCTCTGCTTGAGGTCCATCCCACTATGACTGTATAAAAATAGGATGGAATTTACCTGAAATATATAAAAACCATAGATTTGAATTTGTAATCAAGTTCACCACTAAGTCCTGATGAGGTGCTGTTAAGGCTGTTTTTTCTGTGGGTAGAAACCAGCATGGGACACAGAGGTGAGGTCTGAGGAGGCAGGACTGGCCTTAGCTGACTTGTGACTCATTTAGCTGTGATGTACTGGTGATAAACTAGTCTCACTGAGGACACAGGATGGATTTATTTTCATTAAAAGAAATACATACATCATTGATTCTTTATACACTGTGCATGGAAGCACACCAATGAAAATTTATTCCCAGAGGTATACTCATCTCTAGGCAATGTTTCTGCTTCAAGATACTTAGGAGCTAAAGAGTGATCCAGTGGACATGAATACGCTTAACCTTAGAAACATGAGTAATAGCCACATTCAAGTGTCATCGAAGTCAAGCATTTGCAGGATCAGGGCTTTAAAGGGTGCAGTCTTGTAGAAACACTCCACACACTCTGCTTTGATGAACAGAAGTATTTGCAAATGGCAACATTTTATGACTAAGGACATTTTATGATATCAAACACTAGTGCAGCTAGTATGTAAAATAGTGAGGGCAGCAACTGCCCAGAGTCTATTTTTTTATGATTGTTTTCTACACAGGTGATTATGGGTACTGGTGGATTTTCACTGAAAGACTTTCGGCTAATCACAGATATGATTGTCAGGTTTCATTAATGGGTACCCAAATATACCCTTGGTAAGTGCAACATGTGTCCTAAATGTCACAAGACAAATTAATCCCTGGTGTAATATTATTAATTGGGAGGGTTGTGTGAACGATTAGTCCATTATGAATCACTATAAATCCATTCTAGCAATTGGACAGATTTTCTTGTTTGTAGGAATAAAAGGAAGCAGCAATCATGTTTCCAATCTGCTTTCATGGTCTAAGTAATAAGGTTAGTACTGAATCCTGATTTTCTGTATTTAATAGGAAAGGATTCTATACAAAGGCCGAGAATAATCCATCTAATATGCTAATTTCCTAAAACTAAGGACACCAAAGCTACCATTAAAATAATTAAAACCCAGAAGTAACTACAAACAGATTCAACTGTATGTTAAGAGTGGGAAACTCTGTATTTTGAAAGAGTGACATATTTATATTGACATAACTGGACAGAATTTAGGTTATTAAATGTAATGTCCCCACTGTAGAAAAAATTCTATCAAAAGGGGAATGAATACAAAGCTAGTCTACTTACTTTTAGAAAAATATGTTTCAGCTATTAGAAAGCAAGGAATTCTGGGTAACATGTACAATTAAGGGGGTTTAAAGGTAAAATGTGAGTCCTTGGCAGGCACCATCCCAATATAACTTGTCAGGATGGGAAGTGGCCCAGCTCTGAGAAGAAGGGGAGGCCCACAGCTAAGATCTGCTGAACTCATTTCATATGTGGAGTTTCTTTCATGTGTCAATGTGCTACCTGTCATTGCACATGAAAAGCAAATAACAGTTATGGGAAAACTGACTATCTTACACCATAATTCACTAAAATAAACTTAATCAGTGTTTTGGGAAATGACCTTAATCTGGACCTTAGACACTTGCCTGTTGGAAAAATAACATATTTGTCATGACTTTTTACCTCCCTGTAACTAACTTCCCAAATTGGTCCACAGCCTCTTGTCCTGGTTCTTTGCTTATCATTATGTCATTATCCTGCCTATCTTTGCCATATTCTAGATCTTCATTCTGCCCATCTGCTATTTACAGTATTATATCTTACTACCCCCCAGGTGAGCACACACAAAACAGTTCTGCAGTGATTTAAGCATTTTACATAATTCTTCATTTGCAAGGAAGTTTAATATGAAGTGTGGACAAAATGGAGATGAAGCCATGCTAATCTCTTCGGCATTCTTCATCAGCTGAAGTGGACGTTTAACTCCTAAGCAGTAGTGTCCTTTCTCAACAGTGAGGACAAGCTAATGAGCCAAACAAGCAAATCATTTAGGTCTTCTTTGCAGAAGCATAGTTTAAGAAGCATAACATACCTTGTCCAAGAGAATGCTTATCTAATATGGAAATCAAAGGAGACAGTGCTAGCTAACAAGTAATCCTCCAATCTACAAAAGATATAGGACAATCAAAACACTGAAATCACGTAGGTGTTTCTTTATATTTTGACCAGATGATGTTGAAAGATGGGGAGAGCAATTGGACAGAATGACTCAATCTCTCCTCACAGTACCTATGGAACAAACTCTGGCAGTGTTAGCTCTGTGCACTGTCCTGCCATATCCATAGAGCCAATTTCTGGAGTAAAGGGAGTCTTCAATCAATAGCTGTGTGCTGAAACCACCAGGAGTGTCATCTGGGGTGATTTTTGATACGGAGGCCAGTTCACTTTGGTCTGGACTCAGAGTGCTGGGTCATTGCACTGGAGAATTAATTCCTCTTGAGCTTGATGAAGGGGAAAATTTTTCCTCTATCCTAGTGTCGTTGCATAGGTGTGAAACTGAGGGCAACAAATCTGCAGACAAACAACAGTAGCTGTGCAATGGCTGGAAGTGCACCCAAGGGCTCTTTCCTCAGTTCTGGTCTCTGTGATGAGGCTAATTTTGAGAAGGTAAGTCCTGTTCTTTGTTGGCTAAATATGGCTGCTACAAATTTTACAGTAGACAATGTCAGCATGACATAATAGCAGTATTTTCCTATTTTCTCGTTGCATTTCATGGTGGCATGCTGTTGCACACTATGATGTGAATGTTGTACAGGTATCTGCAAAGTCATGCAGGGATGTGTCTCACAAGACAACTACATGGGAGTCATTGTTTTACTAGAGACTTGCACATGAAAGGTATAATTTTGATAAACTGAACACTCACATGCATAATTAAGCAGCTATATGGTGTTGCGTGTCATACCAATTTGATGATCAAGATGAAGTGCAACAATTTTCAAAAGTAATAAGGGAAATATAAACAGCAATAATATAACTATGTACAGCAGGAACAAGACAGAACTGGCATTGGTCTTTGTTAGAACAAGGGAATGTCTTTGTAGATCCACAAACAATATGATCTCAGTAATTTCTGAACTTGGAAACAGATGTACAGTATATTCCCTCCAGCAGTACAATTTTGATTTTCAGCTCATCTGCCAGAGAAATTACAAACAATGAGAAAGTGGGTGGGAGGGGAAGGAAATGAAGAAATCCCCGTATCTCCAAGTGTCTTGCTGTGGCAGTACGTTTTCAAAAGCCACATTAGCTGAGTCACTCAGTACTCAGACATTCCCTATTAAAACAAAACAAAAATCTTTACTTGTAACATAACTGCTTTAATACCACAAGCTACATAGAACATACAAGAAATTTAAGCAGAAAGAGGGACTGGGAACCTGTTATATGTCCAGCTTTAGGGAATCCTTTGTCATAAGCAATAAAACAGTGCTCTACTTGCCAAGACAAGCTTGCAATTCATTACAGGGTAGCTTTTCAGGACTTACTATCCCTGCCAAGCACTGTTAAATATCTGGCCCATGGTGGGAATGGCCCATGGTAGACTTTAAACTGGTGAAGAATGACATGCCGAGTGCATGGGGAGTGTAGCCTAGTGTACTGCCTGTGTCACTGAAGTAGCAGAAGAGACAGAGAGAGAGAAAAAGAAAGACATGCGAGTAGGTTGGGCTCCTGCATCTCCTGGAACCTGAAAGAAAAAGCTGCGGGAAATTCATTTGGAAATGTCTTGCCTACATACAGGCACAGATGGTGCAGTTCAAAGGCAAAATATCCTCTTTTCAGAAAGACAGAGTCCTTCTTTATAACAACGGTTCAGTACCAACAGGAATGTAGGAGCGTCCCTGAGATAGCGAATTTATACTCCTCTTGTATTTAGGCTTAATCCTCGTGGCAGGCATGCATATGCTGCAAAGTGCAGGTACTCATGATGAATCTGTCTGTTGCAGATGGCAGGGTCTCAGGAAAGCGAGTGGCGTGCATGTGGTGCTCTGCGTTGCAAACCCTGGACCTTTCCCAACAACTGGCCAAGGCAGGAACCGTGCAGAGAATGGCTAGTATGTGTTTATTTCAGTCACTTGAAGTAAGTCCAAAGTCAGCTTGCTGAATACTGTTCAAACTTACATTTCTATATGGCTCTTGCTGGTGGGTTGGGCATGTTTCCTCCTAAACGAGAGCAAACTGTGTTTATATGTTGTAAAATGCAGGTAAAGACTAGAAGACCATACCACTGTCGAAATACATTGAAAGGTGTTCAAATATGAAATACCTTTCATGTTTCCAGGCACCTGGCAGAGTACAGCCACATCATGAAGCTCTTGTAGCCACTCTCAGCTGGCCAGCTCCTCTGCTTTGACTTGGCCCATTTCTCTACCCTCGTTGGAGCACCAGCATCAGCCATAAGCCAGTCCAGACCCTTCAGACAGAGAGGACATACATCAAGAGGCATGTGCTGATACTAAAGGTTTTCAGATTATTGTCTGCTGAATGCCCGCAGTGTGTCTTACCACAAGTGTAGCTGTTCCCCACGTGGGCACCAAAAGAGTTTTCCTCCAGGTGAGACTGGTGGCGACCGCTGAAGGGTATTTTTGACCATAGCATGGGAGCTTGGACAATGTTTTAAGAACTTTTGTAAGTTTTCTTTTTAACACATGCACTTTTATCGTAGGAATCTAGACCACTTCTGATGTTCTTGAGCTCTCCTGCTTTTGTCCGTAGCTCATTATAGCTGTGTTTTCAGTCTTTTACTGTAGACTTAAAGCTTGGTACCAGCTATTATTCTGTAATCTGAGGGGAATTTGGAGAAGACTTTCTATGAACTCTTATGGATTCATCTGCCCTAAGCTGGGCATCTAGCATAGCACCAAAATCCTGCGCTAGTCCCCCCAGAGCTCCTGTAGCAAAAAGGAGTAGGAATCCTCAGAGGATGATTCACCTCACTCTAATGCAGCTGTCTAGCTAGGTTAGGTGTAATGCCCGTGCTCTCTGCTATCTATAAAACGACCTTATGGGACCTGGGCAAACTGAGATGGCCAGTGAATCCTACCCTGAATGCCTATGACCTGATTTTCGATGAATGTGGCTGTGGCAGCTGTTTCCATCTGTATATCCCACTTTTAAGCAGTTGCCAGGTTATCCAAAGTGAAGAGATTTTAGTGGACATTTGGGTGTGGCTGTTTCTTGCACTGCTTGTACCACAGGCAGCAGGGGAAGGAAAAGGGGGCAGTGGCAGCTTGGTGAGGACACAAGATCCAGCTAGAACCAAAGGGGAGAGTCTTCTTTTCACTAATTTGTTACACGGAGCAGTGAAACTGGATGAGAAGGTCTAGCTCATGAAGAACTAATATGCCAGGAGATACCCGAGTGAAGGAAGGTGTGTATCTTATTTAGAGATTTTTTTCTTCCTGTTGCATAGTGAATATTTATCTTGTGCCTCGCAGGGCTTGCGGCTACACCTTCCTTTTCAATACTTTGCATTACCAAGAAGGACAAAAGAAATTAATTTTACTGAGATTGAAACACTGTTTTATTTGGTTTTTCCAAATACTGCAGCTATTGTTTCTGACCGACAGTGCTCAGGAACAAGAATGAATGAAATGAGGAAATTTTACCCACTCACAAATCCTAATTTTTACTTATTCAGAAGTTTGTGGGAAGAGGCAAGCGAAGGTGTGCTTTAGTTTGCAAGGAGGACGTTAACAAACAGCACAGGCATTCACCCTTCTGGGTCTGAAAATTCATATCCTGTGGGTTAGCATCAACTTTCTTGTGGTTCATGATGTTGCTGGGTTCCCAATTCTGTTCTCTGCCTGCAAATGCAGCACATCAAGTGCTGACAGTCAGCTATACCAATGCTGATATTCAGTGGATAAGCCACTGGCCAGAACTGTTTCCACCATGTGTGCCTCCCTTTCCATAGTTTCTTTCTGAATATATGTTAAAGCAGTTCTGGATCTGACTGGGAGACATGTCCACCGTCATGCCCCAATGACTTAGGCTATTTGTGTTTATTAGCACTCTCTAACACAAGTCTAGCCTATCAAACATGCTTTTCCTATTAAAAAAAAAAAAATTACTATGACATGCCAATCATAATTCTGTACTTGATGGGCTAGTTTAAGGCTACACTTCATGTATAGCAAGCTTTTTTTTTCTGTCTCTTGTTTGGGTTTGGTTTTTTTGTATTGTTTTGTTTTTAATATCAGTCAGGGAATGTGAGGCAACTGAAAAGCACTTGGAGCTTTATGATCTTGTCCAGCACTTGTCTTTAAATAATGCCGTCTTGTGTCCAAGGAATGGATAGATGTGTAGAGCCATACAAGTGAAAAACCTGATTACATAGTATTTACAGCCTTTCGCTCCTTTATGTAATAGCTCGTTAAGCTTTCTTCCGTTGTGTGTGTCTGTGCCCCTGACAGGCACTTGGGCAAATCTTTAATCTGTCTCAATTTCCCAGTCTTCAGCTACTACAAAGAGGAACATTTTCCTTCACTCCATCACCTTGAAGGTGATGCCCATGTAAGGAATTGTAAAATAATTTACATGAGAGATAAAAAAAAATACCTCTTACCTTATCTGGTCTGTCATACTATCTAAGTATTTTTCCAATGAATTTCCAGTCTAATTTTAAGCAGTAGGAACTTCAAATATGGTGTGAAATATCCCACTGATTTCTCAAACAAGTAGCCCCAACTATATGGAAATAATTCTCTACCCACTTGTGATGGTAATCAGCTTTTATATAACTGGCCCCATCCTCATGAGCACAAGGAATAGCAAGTATTTCTGTCTTGCCAGGAGACCTGTACCTGCGAAGGTAGTTCTCAGCCGTGTTTAAGATATATGGAGAGTGCAGTAATAACTAAGCAAGGATTTTCTTCTGTGAACTCCAAGCCAGCATCAGGGATCGTACTTCAGAGTCATGTTATTACAGAAGTAGATGATCTATTGCCAACTACTAACTACGAAGAAAACTTGCCGCAGCTAGGAAGTGCCCACTAGAGACCAATGCTTCCCTGCAGCACTTCATCTTTTTTAAACAAGGGATAAATACATTTCTTTAAGTTCTCGCTCACGAATTTTCCCTTTCATAATTCTCCCAGTGGGGGGTGGCTCCTGCTAAAAAAATTGTCCAGGGATTCAGGTCACAGAATACTTGTATTCTCCAAGATGTGGTGAAGATTGTAGGCAACCTCGCAGGGGCTCTGGTGCTTCCAAACTGTAGCTCGTGCTCCTTCTGCTCCATTCACTGGCAGTTGCTTCCAGTGTAGCCCACCCTGGCACAGGGGTTCACGGTACAAGGAGACACCAGCTATTGCTAATGTTGCTTCAGAGCCAGGGGTGCACAGGAAGCAATTTTCATGTCTGGAAGAGAACCTGTGAGGCTTTTCCTAGCCTTAATCATGATGAAAAAATGAAAACCTGGGGGGGGAGGGAAGAGGGATCAACTTGAAAGAAAAAAAACCAACAAATATTGGACCAGGCCATTTGGAAATTTTTGTTCCAGATTTTTAGGCTTTGTTACTATAAATGAACTACTTTAAGGAATGGTTACTTTGGTTGCCAAAAAGCAGCTGTATCTCCTATAAAAGAAAAGTACACACCAGCACATATTAATAATTAAAACCTCATCATTTCAAATCATAGAGAACAGTCCAGTGCTCGGCAATCTAACATTCTCCAAGAAAAAAAAAAATCAGAGATAAATTCTCAATTAGAAATACTCAGTAGTGCTGCACTTCTGAGTGATTTCTGAGCCCATCGCTTCACAAACATGTCTGCTGGTGTAACTAAGAGAGCCTCTGGGAGAAGCAGCCCCTCTTTCCCATCCCCACCTGCTCACTCCTGCACTGCACCCCTCCTTTCCACTGGGGCTGTGTAGCATAGATGAGGAGAAGGATGCTGCAGAGTAAGGTTAAGGATCATGTGTGGTGGCTGGGCATGGGGTGCAATTATTAGTGTGCTGATGAATTCCACCACCAGCTGCTGCTGCAGGGAGAGATCTTGCTTTTTCCCGGCTTCCCATCCTACTGCTCCCTTGCACCAGCACAGAAAGCTTTGCTGATCTTGTGGCATGCCAGTTCAGGGAGTTCATCTGGCAGTAAAATAACTACTAAAATAACAAGCGGAATATTTTCCTGCTAGTCTAGGTCCTTTCACCTAGAGACATGCCAGCCCAGAAGAGGAGGATGGACTGTGTGTCTTCGATGGGGAGAGTCAGGAATAGTCGTGCAGCAGCCACTTGGGTCAGCGCAGCTGTATCCCAAAATCACACTCTGAATTTGGTCTGGATCAGTTCCCATCCCTGCCACCTGATTCATTGTTTGGCCACACAGATGTTTGTGCGGGGCTCAGGGAAGCCAGCGCGGCTGTGGGAATTGGAGGCTCGGGGCATGGAGAGGAGGATGGAGGGGGACAGGGCAAGTCCCCCAGTGATGCTGGTGTGCACAGCCTGTGAAAATGCAACCAGCTCATCTGCTGGAGAAACACTGAGTTCACAGGGGCACCAGAGCTTTACCTTGCTTATTGAAACCAGTATTAGGGCTCAAATGAGCTGATAAGAGCTCCCACAGCTTTGGCTACATCAAAATCTTGCCCCTGTCGGCACATCCCACCGCTCGGCACCAGCAGTGTCACTGCTGAGAACTTCCAGCTCGGGACACAGAAGCAGCACTACAGTAGGAATAGGTAGAGGGTATGATCCTTTGATGGATGTGGGTAGGGAGCTGAGATTGCTTGGAGAGCCATGAGTAAATATGTGCCATGGGGAGGTGGTGGTGAAGAGTTTCAGCTCATTGGGAGTGGGTCTTTTAGGGGCAGTAGAAATAAGGGGACAGAGACATTTCTTCTGGAAAAGAGAGAAATGGGAAGACCCCCCACTTATGCTTGCTTCACACTCTTCCACCACCAGGACCCCCCCAGCTCTCAGGTCCCCAGGCAATGGGGTATGCATCCTCACTGGGAGTCCCACACCCTCCGGCAGAAGCCCAAACTGGCTGCATGGGGAGGCTGGGTCCTGGTCCTGCACCAGCACTGACCCACCTGCTCTGGCCCGGCCAGGTGCAGGTTTGCACCTTAAATTCTCCATGGAGAGAGGCAGGAATGAACCCTTGAAGGGCAGTTTGTGAGAGGATGGAGAGGAAAGAGCAGCCTAAAGTTGAGCACTTGTGTCAGCTGGATGGAGTCTAGGATGAAAGTGGAGATGTTTTCTTAAAGTCTTCATTGCCTAAGGTCCAGCTAGCAATGTGTTTTCATTCACCTTCATAGAAGTGAGAAATCAGAGCTGATGCTAAATATAGGTGAAACAAAGGACACAGTGGAGAACAAGAGTACTTTTTTTAGCTTCCTGAACTAAGATGTGTGATAGCATCTTGTACCACTCTGTGTATTCATATGATATTTGGGGGGTTCCTGCCTATTATAACATGAGGTAGGTATAATTCGTCATGTCCTATGGCCCAAAATATGCTTTTGCTGTGAGAAACAGTAGTATGAATAGCAGTAGAGCAATCCATGGGTTTGTCTTATTAGTTTTCAAGGCAAATGTGTTTGTTTGGGTTTCCCAGCTGTGAAAATTACAATCTCAGCCTGAGATTTGAAAGATAGATTGTACTCGGTTTTTTTTTAATCTGCATATTAGCACTGATCTTTTTTCTTTAAGTGTATGACAAGCAAATTTTTCCACCAGTGACATTTGTCCAACCTGGTTGTCTTCAGTAGATTCTCACAGTAAAGACAAAAAGAAGGTATTTCATCAATGGATTTTCAAACACTTTACAAATTAGGCTACTGGGGAAACTAAGGAATGAAGAGACGATATGACTTGTTTCACAGGCACGCAGCAGATGAGTAGAAGACGTCTCTCTTGTGTCCTACCTTGGTACTGTCTCAGCTAGATAATGCTACCCAATGTTATTTTCTGGAAGACAATAATTTTTTGATGGCCAATAAAAAGCAGGTTTGGCTATATCTCTCTGATAAATTCACTACAGAAGGAGAAAAAAAAAAAAAAAAAAAGGTAGTTATCACCAGAATGAAAGAACTGTTTCTACAGAGTCAGCAGATTTACTAATGTTGTGCCTTTTTTACTATAACACCTTTGCAAAATGGAGCCCAACTTCATCAAAGCAAAAATAAAATAAAAAATGAAACACCAGAAGATGCATTTAGCAGCTCTTGCTCACTTCATGTTCTAGTTGGTTTTGTATCTGTCTGCCTTAATTTGTCTAATAAAGCAAAAAAAAAATCTGAGTGCTCATATAAGAGTTGACCCTAGTTTATATTGATTTAGAAACAGTTTAGTTTAAGTGATACAATCCTGAACTGCTGAACAACCTGAGAAATAATCACTTTCACTGTTTCTTGGAAGGAAAAGAATTACCCATCTTCTTTCATTTTTTCATGTCCTCTTTGTTCCCCTCCCTTCTGTTAAACATGCAGCATGAAACAAACATCTCTGGCAAGAATTTTAATAACTCTTGTTAGCAGTTCTGGCACTAACTAATAATTTCAAAGGCTCCTCTGCTTCCCTGTCGGTGGCTGAACAAGGAGTGGAAGCAGCTGCGTCCTTCTGCAGCCCCACCGGAGACAGACGATATAGTAGTCCTGGGCTCTGTCTGCATGGACCAGAGTAGACAGATTCCAGCTTGTTCAGTCCAAAGTCAAGCACAACCCCAGCTCCAGTCCAGGAGCTATACGTCCCATGGTGTAAAACACCATGCTATATGCTCCCATATGCAGTACTATGCAATCTGTAGTGCTTTGGGATTGCAGCCAGGACTTTGTGCATGTTGATGCTGCATTGCAACAGTATAGCTGTACTAGTCAATTTATTAGGGCAGTGGGGAAAAGGAGATACTGAGACTGGTTGTACCTATGCTGCTTCCCTAAAAACCAGGGCCAGGCAGTGAGCTAAAGCCTGACATATTCCCCAACTCTTGCATGCCTACACGCTCTGCCACTCAGCAGCTCCTGGTGCCTCTGTATCAGGCAATGCAGGTACCCTTCTGGAAGGAGACCTGTGAGGATGTGATCTTGTTGCCCAGCACGTGGCTGTCTGATGAGAGATGCTATGCTCAGCCCATTGTCTGTGCAAGTAGCTCCATGTTTGGGTTAGCGCAAAGGTGTAGCCTAAGTCTGAGTTTTCTCACGTGAGCACAGGATTTGAAGGGAGATCTGAACTTGAGACTGGGCTTGGACCTTTGCTTTAAATACTGTCCTGGTTTCAGCTGGGATAGAGTTAATTGTCTTCCTAGTAGCTGCTATAGTGCTATGTTTTTGAGCTAGGTATGAGAAGAATGTTGATAACACACTGATGTTTTCAGTTGTTGCTAAGTAATGTTCAGTCTAAAGTCAAGGTTTTTCAGCCTTTGATGCCCAGCCAGCAAGAAAGCTGCAGGGGCACAAGAAGCTGGGAGGGAACACAGTCAGGGCAGCTGACCCAAAGTGACCAACGGAGTATTCCATACCATATGATGTTTTAGGAACTGCGGCGGACGCATCGCTGCTTGGGGACTTCCGGGTCAGTCGGTTGGCGGGTGGTGAGCAATTGCATTGTGCATCACTGGTATATTCCAACCCTTTTATTATTACTGTTGTCATTTCATTAGTGTTATCACTATCATTATTAGTTTCTTCTTTTCTGTTCTGTTAAACCGTTCTTATCTCAACCCACGAGTTTTAGTTCTTTTCCTGATTTTCTCCCCCATCCCACTGGGTGTGGGGGGGGACTGGGTGAGCGGCTGCGTAGTGCTTAGTTGCTGGCTGGGCTTAAACCACAACAAATACACTGCAGATGTAAAGACTGAGACAAAAAGAGTCAATCACTGTGACCAAAACCCAACTCCCTGGAGGAAAATTGGCAAAAACGGTTACTAGAAAGTTGTGCTAAAGAGTGTAAGCTTATAAACTATGCTAAACATTGGATACCTCCTTCTTTGTAGATCAATTGTTGTTTGGAAGGGGCTAAAATAAGATTATTTGTCTGTCAAAAGGCATAACCTACTAGGAAAAATTCGATGAATAAAAAAATTTGATTTTTCTGCCTTAATATGGATTCAAGCTTAAACCAGACTTGATGGAGTACTATCCCTCTGGTATATGTCTCGTGGAGACATATTCCAGGTTTGACACATTTGCCACAATCATTTTGCTTTGTAGGATCCTGTGATCAATTGTTTGTGGCTCTAACATTACTCAGGGCAGCAGGAAGAAAATGACACTGTAGCCTTTTGTTTTGAGACTCCGGGAAGCAAAGCCTTAGGAAAGTAGAGTCCTTACAATGCTAATGCTAAGGATTAGTTTACTTCAGCTGAAAATCTATTATACAAATAATACTTGAGTTAAATTAAATTTCTCTTCTTTCCCTCCCCCATTCCTACAATTTTTCCAACATTAGGCTTTCAGTTATCTTATTACACCATGCTTAAAACTTTATCAACCATACTGTGTAAGCTAAAGAGCTAACCAGCTATGCCTGCATGGAGTGAACAAATAGAATCATATGAAACAAAGTTTTCTGTGCAAAACATTTAAAATGCAGACCTTTTTATTATTTGAAGGTAGTTTGCATCAAAAGAAGTCATTAGACTGTATTTTTGTGTATATAATGTGCATGTATATATGATATATGAATTTATTAAATGAGATGTAAATTTGCCTCTTCCCTGTATTCTCTGTTCTCTGTGAACTTTTGTGTAATAATATTACGCCTAGTCTCCCAAAACTGAAACAAGAAAGGTATGTATTTAGGCACACATACTTATATACAACTTGAGAATCTAAAGATACCTAATATTGTACTACCCTTCCCTGCTTCACCTCACTTTAGACAGGGTCAATACATTTGTCTTCAGTATTTATGGACTGACTAGTTCTATGTGTCAGGTAGAGGTGGTAGCTACTTACAGGTTTACCAGTCTCGGCTATATACACCATCCATGAACTCCTCACCATTGGCTTTTCCTCTAAACTTCAGAGTAGCTTCAGACTGTAATCTGCTGGTACAACTAAAACAAAATAAATGGATCTACCGCAAGTACGTTTCATTCATCCATCTGAATATAGACATATATTGACTCAGGGTGTAGGCTGGGCAAAATTCAGCTTTTGATCAGCAGTTGATTTCTATTTGCAGTCTCAATAAAGCTAAAATGGGAGCTTTATCCCAGTGGAAAGGGTAATTACTCAGCCCTCCTGTGGACTTCAGGGAGCTACAGAAGTGCTGCACAAAAGAAAGCTCTGTGAATATAGAATTGTTGCACGTAAAACCAAACAGTAAAATTTCACTAAAATGATATAAATTACTAAATTCAAGGACCTGAAAGTTAGGAAATGCCAATCATCTTGTTTATATTTAATTACTTTCCATTACAAAGTCATCTGCAGAACAAGTAGAGGCTATTCATATAAGGTAGGTTACGTACTTAAGTGTACTTCAATATTTATGGGTTCTCTCAGCTCATTCCAGACTTGGGGGAGAGTGTTATCAAATGGACAGGAATTATGAGTGTGATGGGGGTTCAGCGTGAGCTCAAGCCAATGTGACAAGTGAGGCATGATATAAGAAACTATTTATCTGAGATGGTTCCTGAACTAGTGATTCATCAATCTCCATCACATGTTCCAGCCATTGGATAAGCCATTACATAAACCATTAATCTATATTTCATTAGTCCTACAAGTGGAAATACCAACATGCTTAACAGAAAGGCAAATTTTAAGTATTTTGATGCTAAGTGAAGGTCTTCTAAACCATAAGGTAGAGATGTGAACCTTTGACTGCGTACCAACACCTTGGCCCTAGCTCAGTCTTATTCAGCTTGTTATATATTGATATAAATCAGAAGAAACTTTGCTAGTGCTAATAAAACCTGTGCTAGCATAAACTGGTCTGAGATCAGACCTGGACCTCATGGGACTGGGATGGTGGTGAGTGCTTTTGACAGACTATTCAATAAGTTGCCCAGATCATCACTGAGATATATACGGACAATTGAATCTGGACGTGAGAAGAAAACTTCACAGTTTTCAGCTTTGTTTGTGTGGGTTGAAAGCGATTCTCCAGGGTGCATCCACTGCTTATAACTGCTCAGCTGTAAATCTGAATGAAGGCTGGAGAAAAAAAAAGCTGCCTATGTAGACAAACCACTTGGCTCCATGCCCTCTTCACTGTTTACCCAGGCTGCAAACTGTTTTAGCAAAAGAAATCAAAGAATAAATATGCTCTAAGGTCTAAAGATTCTCTCAACTATGTAAAATCCAAAATAGGGGCTGGGAAGGGCAGCTGCTCATTTGCATTCCTGGCATCCGGTGCTAACGACTGGAAGAAACTGTAAGAAATGCTGGTTTTGAGATGCATTAATGTTTAAAGGAAAACCACACCTAACAGAACAGCACCCTTTTTTTAATTTTTTCATTTTTGCACTTTCTTGCTCTATAGACACGTAGTTGAGATGCCCTCATACCAGACATTTTTTATACAGCATGAGCGGATTTTTTTATTACTATGCTGATCTCTTCAGAGACTCTTTTCTAGGCTGAGCTCTGCTCTCCCACTCATCCCACCGCAGCTTCCTTCAGACATCTGTCCTGCAGGGCTGGCTCTTCCTTTGGCCCAGGGTTTTCCTTGCTCAGGTACAGGTGATTTGCCCTGGATGTTGCCCTCTCATTTCATTTCCCAGTTTATGATGACTATTCCTCTCTCCTTTCTTTCTTAAGATTGGAAAAAAAATGTAAATTACATAGGTTTCCTTGCAGTAAAACATACCTGTTGAACTTTCTACTGCAGCAATTTTCCTTTTCAGCTTTGCAAAGTTTCTGAACAAATCTGGGCTGTAAACACCAATACTTGGAGACCATTAGTGTTTAGTAGTGGAAGCTTGGTTTGGGAACTGAGCTCAGAAATGAAAGTATTAGTTACTAAGCTTTCCTCATCTCTGCCTGTGATGATTTCTAAGCATATTTTGCCCTAACAAGACTTGCTAATGTTTATAATATCTTGCTAATGTTTATAATATCTTCCAGCATTCAGATGGGTAGAAGACAGTGCTACGCAGCTCATTTTTTGGACTTGTCCCTAGTTAGGTCACTGAAAAAAATGGAAAGGTGAACAGCCTTTTGCCTGTATTGGCAAAAGAGAGCCAGTGCCACATTTACACAAATGACTTTGCTCAAACAGCTGTTCCACATCACAAAGTACAATCCTTCCTGTATGCCTCAGTAGGGCAACAAGACGGAAATTCCTGTTCTCTGCTAGTTTAGCAGAAAGTGAGAGGCTCTGGTCTTGTTCCAAGAAATCATTACTCTTGTTTTCTGTACTGAGGTGCTACTGAGATATAATGAAAAATTCAGAGCAAAACAGTGCTTTTATTTTCCCTGCCATTTGTGCACTTGTTGTCAGCACCTGAACCTATATAGACTAGGTGTTTGAGTTACCACCTGATGCAGCTCTGCTTATTTATAGTTCCTTTCCTGTATAGTTTTTGTGGTGGCATTTCTCTGGCCCTATTTCCTCCAGCAAGCCTCTGTCTCCGGTAGGAAGACCAAGAAGATGAAATCCCAGCCCACTTGAAGTTAATGGCAAAACAATCATTGACATTAACAGGGCCATAACTTCAGCGCCTAACACCATAAAGCAGCCTTCGGTACAATTGATTTCCTGAATGCATTCACTGAATATATGGTTTATACTAAGGGTTTCCAAATGTTGTTTGTTCGAAAGTACCCACAGTGGCTTCTGGCTTCTCTTTTCATTCCTCTGTAACAACAAATTTCATTATTATAATTCAACAAATTGATTTAAGGGTTTACCTGAATAAAGGGTGAGATAATTATCTGTCGAAACTCACAATGGCACAAAAGCACCAATACTAAGATCCCATAGGATTCTCAACACATTAGCAGCTGAAATTTCACAATCATAAAAAAACCCACCCCACGTCCCAAAGCAGGGCACAGAACTGTCTTACTCAGTAGAAGTGGGTTTTAGACTCAAGGAGTCAAGTCAAAACCAAGCTAAAAACCCTTACCAACTGCTTCAGGTATCAGGACCGACCCTGAACCTGAGCCTTTATTTTGAAGTTTCATTGAACTTGAACTGCAATTGAATCAGGATCTCAGTCTCAGCTGGCCCCAAATCTGAACTCAGAAGCAAGTTTTGCTGGTTTGATTTCCTCCATGAAAATTGGATAGATGCATCTCAAGTTATTTTATCAGCAACACCTCAAGCTGGAGATGCTGTTGTTAGTGTGAAGACAGGAAGCTGATTCATGGGTAGAGGGAGGGCAGAGAAAATTAAGAGAGTAAGAGAAAATTACAGTAAGAGTAGATGGGACCATTTTTGCATGTAGCAAATGGGAAGGATGGCACAGGGACATGAGTAACATGAGGCAGAGATGGCCTGGAAGTGGTGTCGGGAGCATGTACTAGGTGACTACAACTAAGCTGCACCTAAATGGATTTCCAAACTACAGCTATGACCCTCCAGATCCTGCCCCTTACCCAAGAACTGAGAACACTTTATCCAATAATGCTGGCTTTTTTAGCAGTCTCACAATCTCACAATATTTGGCACATTATTGCATAATTACATATCACAACATGTAATTACATATTTCAATATGTAATACTACATATTACATAGGATGCAGTTATCCTGTGTAGTGTATAATGCATCTAAGTATCAAGAGAATGTGGTTAACAGCCTGTAGTTTCTATGCAGAATGTAAACTCATCTAATATGAATCAGTTATAAAATCAGCATGACATATATTCAAAGGAAAATGGGTTTGACAAACAAGGTCAATGAAATTTTTATCTGTAAATCAACCAGAGTAGAACAAATATTGTTTATAGGGTCTGTACATTCAAAGAAGGAATCAGAAAATGAACTGAGTAACCACTGAAAATCAATTAACATCTTGTCTGAAAGCACTGATAAACACAAATTTTTTTCTGTCATAAAAACAGGCGAAAGAGAAACATCTCACCCAATATCCACAAAGCTGTCTAGAATTGAAATGTAATGTTTCTGTTAGTAAATGCATATACCCCTTAATCAAACTACTGCAGGTAGAAACCCACAATTTTGTAAGAGAACATCAGATAAAATTACAGCGCGGTTTATCAACAGGCATTCTCTGTGTATCTTTGGTTATATTTATTGCAGGGTTATTCTGCTGAGCTGAATCCTGCTATTAGTATTAGGGGAAATATTTATTTGCTTGATTTGTGATCGTAGTCATTTTTATTTGAGTTCCAGCTTCTCAATTGCAGTTGAAGCTTTATTTGATGAAACCCAATAAAGGCACAGAAAGAGATCTCTTCCCTGCCTGACAGCATGTTGTAGCTTTGTCTCACCCACATGGTGATGTACAGCACAGGTATGTACAGACAGGGTGGTGTATGCCGATTGATTTGGTGGCTTATGTGTATTAGAGACAAGGTTTTATAAACTTGTGCTTTCAATTCTAGACCAGCTTTGTAGAAAGCAGATTGGAAGTAAACTATGCTCTAAGCCAAGCTACACAAGGTTTCATGTGAATGGGTTAGGAGCTTGTGCCAGATCTAAACTTGCTAGCTGATTTATCCACCTTGTTGGTAGGCTATTAGAAGAGAACACCTGGCTGAGCTAAACACAGTAGCTTCTGGAAGATATGAGGCGGTTATTCTTGAAAGAACCAAATGAAATGAAACTAGCTGAACTGCAGTTAATTTGGTCTTACTTCATAGCATGTAAAACAAGGTAAAAAAGAAGAGGCAGTTGCAGAGATCTCTTGACCCACCTTCAGCTCTGGCAATCAGTCAGGCAAGTGTTTCCTGAAGCCCCCCGAAGCTTTAATGAAGCACACCTGTAGCTAAGGTGGCATTTACACAGAGAATCGGTGCAGCCATTAAAACCAGCCCCGGACCTGTACTTCTTCAAGCCTAGCCTTGACAGCAACCCACCCTTGGCATGAGGGCCTGGGGCTCTGCCGACCTGGTGGCTGCCCTGAGCAGAGGTGGCACATCCAGCTCTGAAATGGCCCTGGTGTAGGCTGCTGAAGCACAAGACGTTTATAGTCTGGGGGCGGTTTATGATGACGGTTTTGTAATTTATGAGGGTTTTTTCTTTTTTTTTTTTTTCCCACTGGCTACATTTTAAATCATCAGTGTGATTCTCAGTCATTCTTGTGCCAGGATATAAATCACCCATCTCCCAACAGCTATTCATGTATCTGTAGCAAAGTGCTTTCTGTGTGGTAATTTGAAAGGCAATGAGGGAAAACTGGTACAGATCAATAATGTAGGATTTTTGGGGTGTTTAGTGCAGAAAATGGAATGAAGGATATTCTTTGAGGATAAAACATCTGTTACAGCCCATTACAAATAGGAGAGCTGGGATTTAATGCTAAGTCTGGCACATGGAACTGTTATTGTCCTGACCAAATAAAGAATATGTGTTTACAAGGAATACATTAATGCTTGATGAGGCATGGATAGCACCATAAAATATCAGTTGCTTCATGTATTTATGAGGTGAACACTGACTATTACTGATTTTGTAGAAAAGTCTATCTTGCATTAAAAGGCTTGTGATGAGGAATTTTATAGCCACAAACACCAATGACATTAAAGAAGACAGAGCTAGATGCTGCAGAGCGCATAAGGAAATAAGTTGTCTGAAAAAATGCTCTTATTGCTGTGCTGTGCTTTGAACTTTTTATTTTCCCCCTGTGGGGCTGAGGTGAGCAGACATAAATTTGGCCTTCCCAGGAGAGCTGAGCAGAGCAGCAGTGCTCTCTCCTTCGCTGCAGTCGTGACCCTTTCTATCTCTGAACCCTGCAATCTGTCCCCTCACAACCTGAGCGTGGTACCCCTACGGCCACCGCCCTGGTTAAAAACAACCAAAATCTTCCTGACTCCCTTCTGCAAGAGGTGGCCCCTGAGATGCCTCCTTGGAACACTGCAGGAAAAGGTAGTGTTGTTTACAAGATGCTTTTAGAAGAAATAACCCACATTCAGAACATCTATGTAAACGTTGTTTCCACTTGTCAAGTATAATGTTATTTAGTCTTTAAAAAGAGCTAAGGAGAAAGCTTTCTTACCTATGACAACAGTTCTTGAATGGAATATCAGGGAACATCAGATTGCAGCTCCACCTGACCTGCAAAGAGGAGACCTTTATGCAATTACTTTTATTTTTTCTGGGTTTTGGAGGGGCAGGGGTGTGGAGGTGTTAGCAGTAGAAGATGGATTTTGAAAAGAATAATTTTGGCAGTTTTGCTCTGTGCAACCTCTCAGCTTTCTGCTTCCACAACTGTCTAACAGCGGAGTGCCCTGTGTTTGCTTTTTTTTCAGTGGAAGTATAGTGTACTATCGTAACCCTTTTCTGACTCTAAGAAATGGGTCCCCTAAGCTGGCATGGCATGTAGTTTCTCAAATACTGTTGAATAAAGGATACAAAATATTTTACTTGACACTTCATATTGCTCCTGATTGCCAGCTTGAATATTACAACAGCAGTGACAAAAGCTGAAAGACCCGTTCTGCTGGCCTGATTCATAGGAAAACAATATATTTTTGTGCAAGCTGTCACAGCGAAATCCCCTTGAAACGTTACTCAACATGACTGGATTGCAGAGTCAGGTCCTCTTTGAATAAAAGTCTTTAACTTTCAGAAGAACTGAAGGAATATGGTTTCATCATTAGCAAAAATAGATGCCAATGAAGAAAAGATTAATTTTCCCATCTCTTGCTGAATCCTTGAAGACTTTTATATGATTCAGTGTGCTTTATGAGCTGCATTTCCAGGAATGCTGGCAGAAAACAGGGTAATTGCTATTTCACCATCATGTCAGCTTTATTTTAACTGGCCTCCACTGACTTTTGGAAAAATGAGGAGCAATAGGAGCCATCAACCAGCTCTGTTTGTGTATACCTCTGTCTGGTTACCTGACCTCGCCAGCCCGTCTGCTTTATTGACTTTACAGCACACACGGGCCCCATGAAATTACTCCGGGAGGGAGGAGCAGGGCAAAGCGTGGAACAACTTAGTCCTCTGAGCAGAGGAGGCAGGAGCCCTCCCAGCAGCCTGGCCAGCAAAACGAGCCGTTCCCAAATCTGCAGCTCACTGTGTTTTCTGGCAAGCTGTTGTGCAGCATCGCCGCTATGGTGTTCTCGCAAAGGCGGCTGTCTGGATTGTTAGCGGGAAGTGAAACCCTGCCCCTTCCTCTCCCTCCCCTCCTTCACCTGTCCCGTTTTACATGTTTTCATACCATGGTGAGATAAAATATACGATAGTTTTTTTAGGCTGGCCAAGCCAGAATCTGCTATCCAGCTCATCCCAAAGGAGTGCTGCAGATGTATACTCTGTGCCTATGTAACCCATGTTCTCTGGGAGTGATGCAGGTGCACAAACATAAATCTCCAGTGCCCTCTTAAATGCCTTATACAGCCAAGCTGTCCTCAGGGGGTTGGCAGAAAGGACTAAGAACTTAAAAGAGGTCTCTGCCCTCCAGGGTGGTTGCTGGGTTATTCTTCCCTCTGTGTTCAGACAATTTACAGCAAAATAATTTTACCAGTGTTCAAGAGAATATATATTCTGAGTCTTAAATGCTGCTGTTTGGGTCGGTCTAGAAGTGTCTCCTGCTGTCTCTAATCATGACCTGTGGCAGATGCTGAGGAAAAGGGTGACAGGAGAAGGATGTGAACAGAGTGACCTTGAATTTGCTATATTCCTCAGCTCACAAAAATCAGCTGCTTTGGGGCTTTGGAGATGAGAGTTGCATGCAGATGATCATACAGAGGTGCCACCGATCTGATATTCACTCAGTCAATTGCTTTCTAAACCCTTTTTCCTGTGGGTGACTCTCACCACTGGCTGTCAGTGAATACCACAATACTACACAGTGCCTTATAAAAAAGGACTTCCTTCTGCTTGCTTTTAAAATTGCCCTGGATAAATTCACTGGGAACTCTTTAGTTCTTATATTATGAGAAATAATAAGACTCAAGACCCATTTCATCTGCTCCATAGCACTTAGGATTTTGCAGACCTTTGTCATATCCTCCTGGGTATGCTTCTCTCCTGGATAAAGAGTCATAGTCTACAAGGGTGACCCTTAATATGGGAGCTACTTCATCCTTCTGATGATCCCTGTTGCCCTTTTTCCTACCTTTCACAGCTCTGTTAGACTGATCTGCAAACGGGGTGACAAGAGCTGCGTAAGTGTGATTACGCTATGAAATTACACAGTGGCATAATGATGTTTTTCTGTGCTCTTCTTTTTGACCACTGCCGAATGTTGCAATGCAGACTATGTATCTGAGCAGACTTGCCTAGTACCAGGTATCCAGCCAAACAGGTTTCAATGACTTTAGCTTTCTAGTAACTGTTTAAATTATGCTGGCTTTTCCATACAGAGTAGAACCTGATTTTTTATATTCTTTAGCTTATACCTAAAATATAGCACTGGAAAGAGAAAGAAAAAAAAAGGCTTATGTCCTTTCTAATTGTGATTCCTGGTTTTCTGGTAGGACAGAGCTTGCATTTGCAGCCTGAGTGAGTTGTACTATGTTGGATTTTATACCTGCAACTGTTCCAGAACTAAATATTACTCATCCCAGACCTCAGGAAAGTGTAATTACATGGAATAAAGCCCACATTTGAAGGGGGAGCTGGAAATCTTATTCTTAAACCATTTGTTGAAAGCTGGGTAGAGTTTGAAACATTAAGAGGTAATCCCGGGGAAGATGGATTAGCAACCGGAATTCAAGAAAAGCAGTCAGATGTGAATAATAAATTGCATTTGTTACAAGACTCTGTGGTTTCTCACATGGGCACTTACATGGTACATATAAAACTATGCATATGAGGTATAGTTTCCAGACATTTTTTTCTTTACTTTTTGTAACTCTATTTTATAAGAAGAATTAATGTCATGTGTTTTGTCCACCTGAGCACATCTACATATTGCAGCACAGCTGCAGGTGTCATGGACAATTTATATTGTAATATTTATAGCCAATATGCAAAACATTAATGCAATGGCCATCGACCCTGACTGGGCCCATGGGCAGCAATGCTGAGCAAGTAACCACACTGCTAGTGACATTATACTTTGCTCTGCCTGTCAGTCTGGGCAGTAGCATGGCAGATCAATGTTTTACTTTTTAAATTGTTCGTTGCCAGGAGCAACGTCACAGGGCATTGCTGCCTGCGGGCTGGCGTGGGGACCATAAGTCAGGGAGCTATAATCTTTGTGCTTATGAATAACAAGGTGTGTGCCTGCACACTGATAAAGATCACATTTGCAAAATATGTTTTTCTTCACTTTTCTGTGTCACCAAGGACTAAAGGAATACATTGCAGTGGTCCTAGGAATGAAGTCTTGCAGACTGTACATCATCCAGCTGTTTCAGGTGGCTGGATTCTGGGGTCTTGCTGCTTAGGAAGAGTATTAGGCAGCAGGTCTGCCCCTGGGATGTGTACTGTTGGGATCCAGAGATAACACACCAGTCCCAAACCTAGAGAGTTTGAAAATATACAGGATTTGAAAATTGGATGCAAAGCAACAGCATTTCAAACAAATCCACTTGCAATTTTTTGTTCCGTGAAAATTATAGGCACTTTCAATAGATTGTTGTTATTGGATAAAACTAAAATAAAATGAAAAATGTATACTTTCCATGGAAAATATTGATATTTTATTTAACATACCCTCCCCGGCCTGAAAATCCTGAAGATTTTGGGGAAGAGAAAGGTATTTTTAAAAAGTTTTTCAAAAAGAGATAAAACCAATCCAACAACGGTCCAGTTTTGTGACCAGCACTAATCCATGTATTTGGATGGCACTTGGTGGGCTCTTTGAGAACACACCTTTTCTCCTGTTTTCTCTGTTGCTCCTGTGTAGGATTAGGACTATTTTGTTTGGTACTAAGTGAACTCTCCTCATGTAGTAGGTGACACTTCTTTATGTATCCTTGAAATGAATTGAGGCAGAGATAATTTTTAATGAAAATGTGCTTGCAGATATGGTCTTGCTAGAAAAAGAGTCATTATTTAATAGGTTTTGTGCACATTGGATCAACATACTAAAACCTACTTAAGTCAAACTCTAAATTTCCAGTGTTTTAGGAAGTAAAGGACTTGCTTCAGAGTTTCCACTCCCATCCCCTATATACTTCTTTTGAAAGGGTATGTCACAGACTCTTGGCATCATTGCAGATCTGGAGGACCATGGTGTCGTGGTTTCAGGTCAGCTCAGTTGGTAACAAAGCACCACGAAGCCGCTCACTAACCCCCCCACCCCTGCCCCCGCCCACGTTGGGATGAGGAGAAAATACAAAGGCAGGCTTGTGGGTCGAGACAAGGACTGGGAGGGATCACTCCCCACTTATGGTCACGGGCAAAAGACAGGCTCAACTTGGGAAAAAACCAAAATCAATTTAATTTACTACAAATCAAAACAAAAACAAAACACAAGGGTATTAGGAAGGGAAACTAAACATCAGAACAAACTCCCCCCACCCCTCTCGCCTTCCTGGCTCAGCTCCATTCCCGATGCTTTCTACCTCCTCCCCCCGGCGGCGCAGGAGAACAGGGGATGGGGGTTGAGTCAGCTCGCCACACATTGTCTCTGCCGCTCCTTTCCTCAGGGGGAAGATTCCTCACTCGTCCCCTGCTCCACC
>VYZV01032488.1:62910-81841 GCA_013401275.1 Pandion haliaetus
TCACTCCCCGCCTAGAGGCGGGTCCGACATTTTGGCACACGCGTCCGACATTTTGGGGCGGCGAATTCTTCCAGCAACTTCTTAAAGGGGCTGCCTCTGCAGCCCCCCTCCCCTGCCACCAAGGAAAACTGCGCCACACAAACCCATAACACATGGCTACAGTAATATAGAAATACATGGATAGAAAATGTCTCTGGGTTGACTTTTATATGGATTGAGAAATCTTGCAGATTAAGCTGAAGCTATTTTAAACATCTGAAGTGAAAAAAATTGAATACATAATCTGGAAGAAGTGGGTAGAAAAATAGTGCAAAAATATACCTGTGTCTTTGAAAACAAGACATAATATAAAAATCTTTACTATAAAAATGGCCCAAAGCTAGGGCTTCTCTGTTCCCTTATAAAACCAGAATCAGGTGCATGAAAGAGGGGAGAGAGGCAAAATGGTGACAGTAGGTCTATGAAAAGATAGATCCTGTTTTCAAGTTTATGGAACTGAAACCGCATGAGAGAGACGGGTTGCTGGGGGAAAGAAGAAATCATTGCACTATTTAGCCATGTTCCTGTCATATAGTCATTGCTACTGCTACACAGTATGAAGCTGGTTGACTGCAAATTGAATATAGGAAAACTTCATTCGTAATTATATTGCAATGTATAAGACTATCAAGTGTGGTTTGTATATTGGTTGTATACTGTCAGTTGTGCTGTTCAGGCTCAGAGATTTAAACATCTTCCAGATTTGTGGCTAACTTCAATGAATACATTTCCTCTTAGCAATATAAATCATAAAACAGATTAGCTAGGAACAACATCTTCCAACCAACGAGCCAGGCCCCCAGAGGTGGCCTTGCCTTTTAGTCCAGCCGTACACAAATCATATTCTGATAAGAAATTTGAGGGATTACAGGATAGACCGCTATGGTTTCATTAATCAGCATGGACAGCAATTCTTGGTTAATTTCAGCTGTTCTAACACAAGGATTGATAAAATTATGCAGATTGTCTTATGTTCCTGGGCATATTTCTGTTCACCTTGGTTGAAGATAGACCACTGCGATTTCTGTGGCTGTGTCGCTGTAGAGCTCTTCACTGAATACACTATTGCTCTTTGTTTTGCATAAAGTATCCTCATATATTGACCATTCTGTTTTTCTCTGTTTCCATTCCCTCTGGACTGGACTAAAATATGCCAGATAAAAAGTTGTAAAGGCAACACTAAAGGATTAAGTACTGATAAAGAGAGAAAATGGGTTTTGTCTTTCAAGTTTCCTTACTTAAACAATATCTAAGTCTCTCTTCCTGAGTGCCACGAAATGCTAATAATGCCAAAAGTCTTGCTGTGATAACTTGATTTGAAATCTCTCTATGTTTTGGCCCTGGCTGTGATCTGAAGCTCTGAACTCTTTGGATTAGTAAAATCCAGAGGTGGAATGCCTGTGGAGATAACATCTGTTTGCAGCCGATGTCATCTTTTAAAGGGTAATCTCTTATGCATGGAACTGAGTAGGGCTGTATTTCACTGCATCTCTCGCTGTGATTGCTGATCATGTAGACATACCTCAAGCTAACTTTAAATGTCTCATTTGGGTAGGGCTGCTAGCAAAGCAGAAGACACTTGGCGTTCTGCACAGGCTGAACCACCTGAATGTTTTTCTCAGTTGCTGGGTGGATTTTGCTACCAGATAGAGCTAGTACATATCTGTATGTGTTTCAATTACGGCTTTGATCACTGCAAATATGGATCCTGACTAGCACAAAAGCCAATTAAAAAACTCCGTAAATAGAAAAGTTGTCTTTATGTATGCTCTTACAGAAATACTATATTACTGTGTTGATGTCCAAAATACCACTTTTACTGACTGTCTCCCAGCAGTAAAGACCTGATTATTCATTCCTTTATACTACTTAGTACAGTTGCTCATTATTTACTTCTGTGTACAGCAGATAAGAACCAGGCATCAGCCCTTTTGGTGTGTGGCTGCATAGGGTGCCCCAGAACACCGTCCTTTTCTAAATGGTCTTTTCCAACTAACCTTTTTCTTGAAGGCAAACAGTCCCAAGTCTTATAGTTTCTCCTCATGTGCCATGTGCTCCATCCCCCAGCCGGATTGGTTGCCTCCTCCCAACACCACATACACCAGGCCCATACTCTCACACCACACATACACAAACACTTTCTCTCCTACTGCAGGTGAATTAGGACATCCTCACTTTCCCCCAGAGATGATTTCCTAGCTTTACAGCCTTAATCTCTTCTTTGCTGGCCTTGCCTTAGTTTATGGTCCACCTCATGTTTTACAGTATAGATGCATATGATATCTTTCTAACATTAGCCAAAACAAGCCAATTTCCTTCCAGAAGAACTAACACAGTACTTCTCTTGGAACCTGGCATCCATTTGATGGAAACACTCAAGGAAATAATAATTAAAGTAGATCTGCAGCCAGATAGGAGAGAACACTAACCATTGGTTGGTGGGGACTGGAAGAGGAAATAGCCTGGAAAACAGAGGAAGTGGGGTCAGGGTTAGTAACCTTTTTTGGCTGGCAAAACTGTAGAATAAGGGTCTGTGGGTCTTTGCCTACAGCCTCATTAGTTCTGTGTTTGCATTACAGCTCTGAGGCAAACAAGAAGCATCCCTCTCATTCCATCACTCCCCAGTGCCTACTGTCCTGCTTCCATTCAGCAAAAGTGACCTTCTCCATCCTCACGTGTTGCGCTTCCAACTTTTTCAGCTCTTTGTCCACAGCAAGTGCTAAATGAAATTAAAAATAATACAGAAGCATAAGCTAAACTGCACCCTGTTGTATTACAACCATGTATCCTATAACCACAATAAAATACTACTGTGATAAATCTTTAAGTAGGGGTCAATAAAGCAATAATACTGTACAGTAGAAACTGATCATTTAACATAATGACTGATTTATTACACCATTAACTTGTCCTTAGCTTTGTCTTAGGGCAGTTTGCTAAGTGAGTGCTTGTTAACTACTGTAATAAACTGTTTCTTGGGGGAAATACTCAAATAAGAGTCTGTAAGTTATTGACAGGTGTAAGATCAGTCCTTCAGTGTACCAGAACAGTAAAGTCTGTAGTGCAAAAGAAAACCACAAATAATTTGATCATTTTCAGTCATTATGGTGTCAAAGACAACACGCAAATGTATGAAAGTAAATACAAAGAATAAATAACAGGCTATAGTAACTGATGTTAAAAAAATTAGCCTTTGGGAGATGGATTATTTTTGTTTACCTGAGACAGGTAGGAACTTAGTATGAGTGGCAAAATCCTGGCAGACAATGCCTTTGGCCAGTAGAGACCTGTCATGGCACTGCTTCTTCTGATTGTGTCACTATGGAGATCTTGCAGGAGGGTAGATGATGGCCATGTCAAGATTGAGAAGAACTTGAAAGCTTTATGAAAGGAGGTGATATGGCTGTGGTAGCAGAGCACAGGACTCGGAGACCCAGTAGCTGCTGTCCCAGGGTCCCATACTTTCCTCCGGTTGGTCAGGAGGAACCAGTCCCTGACTCTTGCCCTCCCCAGATGGAAAGGATCCCTTCACTCGTACCTATCCTGTCTTTGTCACTGACAATTGAACACTTCAATATGTTCTTTGACTGAAGAGGTGTGGTCTAGCCCATACCCAGGACTGGACCTAGACCTCAGGGTGGATTATGCTGCATTGTGATGTGCTTACCAAGACAACTATTTGTTTGCTCCAGAGTGGAGTGGTGAACTGACATAAGTGCAATGGAGATAGGACCTTAGTGTGGAACAGTGGGCTGACTGTAGGGATGCAACTTTAAGGACATATATGCAAGGGAATCAAATGTATTTGTGGCAGTTTTCTGACACAGAGGCCAGCTGGCATGGCACAGCCTTTGACCATGCAATTAAACCTTTTAACTTCCAAACCAGGTGTTAGCACTCAAACTCAGCATGGTCCCTGACTTGTGCTCAGGAAAGAACTATTTTGGTAGAGTACTATTTTGTATTGAAACCATGCCAGGGTCTGCTCCAACAGTAATGTGAGATGATTGAATTCTATTGCCCTAAAACATTTCCTGACACAAACTAATTTATTTTATGTATGTAGTTTTAGAGCTTTAGAGGGCTGAGGCAAGTTTTCTGGGATCTGTACAACCATCATAATATTTTTATTTCATGTCAGTGTAGCTCCACTGACTTCAGTGAGGTTACTCTAGATTCATCCTGGTGTGATCAAGATAAAATTTTGTCTCACATGATTTTAAAAGAAAAATGTCCACTTTCTCCTGCTTGTACGCATGGGTAAAGCCCAGCTTGCTAATAAGCAGGTTAAATGATTAACATATCCCTACATAGGAAAACTATCTATAACTTGGACATCAGCAGAAATGGGCTTGTTACAGAGAAAGTTTGTTAGTAGTGATGTAAAAATCGGCAAAGTTGAGTATAAGAGAGGAAACATCAGAAGGAGCAAGAGAATAAGTATCTTGTAGAGGGAGACACGTGTGGAGAAATAGGAAAGAGCAGAAATGTGTGGAACAGGAAATAGTGGTACTGGAAGTAGATATATGTATGGAAAGAGTCAAGATCAAGCAGAAATAAAGCAAAGGTCAAGACAGCATAGACATTATTACAGGTGACAGATAGGAGACCTAGAAATACAAAAATGTTAATGGACAGATAGATAAAGTAAGTGAGCCTATAAGGTGGTGATGGGAGAAGCTGGGGTGCTAGGTGAAGGAATGAGATCTGTGCCCAATTTGAAGCAGGCACTCAAGGCTTGGGTATAGGGAGACAGAAGAAATCTGGATCCAGTGAGGAGAATGGAGAGGCTGAGATGTGCGGCTCAGGTGGGGGACCGGAGGAGTTGGAGTGCTTGGGAAACACGAAGGAAAGGGAAGGACACCTTGACGCTGGAGAAAAGGTTGACAGAAAAAGCCCTGGCATGAGGATAACGGAGCATTGATGAAAACTCTGGCATATCGTCATGCTTTAAGCCCAGCTGGCAAATGAGTTGGCCATGTTGGGGGGGAGAGGAAAGTGAATTATCTGCCATTGCAGAGTGCGTGAGAGGGTGCTCTGAAATAGCAAGAGAGGGGAAGGCAGCAGGTAGGCTCTGCTCAAGGGGAGAAGGAGAGGAAACTTGGACAGAGTCCCTGTTGGATGCAATGAAGTGTGTGACACATTAGGCTTTAAAACACTTATAAATCCGTGTCAGGAACAAGTCTGCCAGCAAATACAGGATGAGCAAAATAGAAACTGAAAACCTCACTATCATCCTGGGAAAAAACACATTTTTAAATGCTGCCTGCCTCCTACATGAAGCTGAATACATCTGAAAATATCCCCTAATTTGCATACAAATAGCTACATAAATTGGACTTGATCTTGCTTTTGGTTGTAAACAGAGGTATGGGAACAGGAGGCAGCACAGTGCAGTAAATGTTGCGCTGGACTCATTTTGCAGCTCTGCTCCAGCCTCACTTCCTGACCTTGGGTGGGAGGCCCCTTGGACAAAAAATGGCAAAAGGAATCTTTTATGTTCAAGAGGAGTGTAGGAGTAGCTAACGGGGACAGGGAGACCATATCCTGCAGAAAGCCGAGTCCTTCTGGGATATTTAGAGTAGGACTATCTTCCTTAATTTTGGATATTGAAAAGTTATGCACCCGAGTCTGAGACAATTACCTTAGGCTTGATTGATACTGAATGGAGGAAAATAGTTGGGGAGACATGCTTCTGACCTATTATAAATGCCTGTCTTAGCATAAGATGAATTGCCCTTGGGAGATGGGATCTATTAAAAGTCATAAAAGGAACATAGTGTAAGTACATTGGATTCAAATGTCCAAATGGTAGGCATCTGAATTACAGCAGATGACTCCAAGCTAAATTCTCTTTCTTTCAGGAATTTGTCTAAAAATACTTACTGGCAGTATTTAACATTCCCTGTAAATGTTTTTGAGAGTTTGAAATGTGACACATAAACATACATATTATAAGTAGTAAATATATCCCCAAATTTCACATTTTTAGCATTTGAAAGATCAGATTTAGTGACAACTAAAGCACTGAAATCTCAACATTTCAAAGTGTGTTCCTCACTCTTTTTTCCCTCCAACTTTAATAACTGAAAACAAAAATATTTATATGTAACTTCTATGCAGGCCAAATCACACTGCATGCAGATGATGAAGTTTACTTGTAGGAATATTAAGTTTATTATTATAAAATTGCTTCCTTGGCACAGTTATTCAAAATCTCAAATAGAAATATAATCTTTTTATAAATATAAGCTCTCACATAGACTGGTAATTAACATTTTTTGGATTAAGTTTTTTCCCAGCCACCACTTGGAAATGGTTTTACTGAAAGATCACATCATGTGTGAGATCCATGTCAGTTTTGTTTAGCCATTCCTTGGCTAAATCTAAACCATTTGGTTCCCTCTATAGCTGATAGAGAGGTGTCTCTGAAAAGGCAACTCATTCCATACTAAAATGGGCACCCAAGGCAGATGAGATAAATCATTCTTTGTAGGTGCATCTTTTCCCTACTGACTACCAAGAGAGCACAGTTTAGAGTAAGAGGATATTTACATGTCTACAGTGAAGACAAATGTCTCATGCAGTGTGCTCTACTTGAAAAATCATTGCTATTGATTTCAAAATACCCCAGGATCACCAGCGTTACTCCTGCCTCCCACAGCATCTTCTCCAGGAATTTGGAAGTAGTGACTGCCAGCATCCCTGAATCCACTCCTGCATCATAAGCAGTGATGACAAAAATCATGTCTACAGACCCCTTCTTAAATGCAGCCAGGCTCTGTATCTCATTCCTGCAGCATAGTCCTCCTTTTGGGAGGCTGGTCTATAGCATTAGTTTTATTTGGTTTCAATGTTGCCAGTATTGCTTGTTCCAGCATGAAGAATGATCAGTAGATCTTTGCTGTTCTTTCCCTGGCTCTTTCCTGCTTGAGGCTGACATTGCATACCTGTCCTCTTGACAGACAGCACAATCTTCTGTGCTCTGGATGTGCTCAGCTGACAAACCTGATGGATCTCCTTAGTAAGAGCCTACAACCGTGTTCAGGCTCCTTTTTTTTCTGATACTGATATGCACATGTTGTCCTTTCGCTTCCTCTCTGCCTTTTGGCTGTACATCTCCCTGTCTTCTGTTTTGGTGCTGAATAGTCTGCATTTCAGTTCATATTCTTCTCCAGTTTCTGGTTCTCAGATATCTCAATTATTTCCTGTCGTTTTACCACAAGGCTAGTTTCTCTCATACTCATTGTCACCTCGCCTCCTTTTTTTGCCTGTTTATCCTTTGTGTTCTCCAGTGTAGCAAACCTGTGCCTCAGCACTATCTCTCTGTATAGCACGCCACTTTTTCTGGTTTGTTATCATGCTTATGCTCCTACTTGTGGGTAACTATCTTCATGTAAATTACGCCTGTGTCTTTGTACTATTTGTACTGTGTCTCCTGTACTTTTCCTGCTTCTCAAACACAGATAACTCTGCTAAAACATGTCTAACCCCCTCATTCCCTGGACAAATATCTGAATAACCTGTCAGTGCAGTGTTTGTGAGGAGGTCTCTGATGTCTGAGTAGAACAGTTCCATAAAATACCATAACAGTTGCTTGTTATCTCCATTGAAGGGTGGTTGTTACACCTATCAGTTTCCAGGAGGCCCAGCCCTACCCATAACAATAAATAATTCCCTTTCTAGAACTCATAAGTTGTTATTCCTTTGTTAGAGCTGAGCTGTATAAGAGCCACAGGAAGTCAAAGACTTTTAAAGGTGCTCAACATTAAACAGTTGCAGGTGGTTAAATGTTTTGCCCAGACAGTGTTACAGACTTGGAATCAGCTAGCACAAATACAAGCCCATCATCAGCTGTAGACACAGAGAGTGAGGCCACTTCCATGCTTTTGATGTTCACATAATAATGCACATAGATATTCATGTCACAGGTCAAAAAACAGGAACAAACCAGGAAGCACACAGGAAAGCCCACGCTGAAAAAAAATCAGGGAGAAGTACTGAAAAGAGTTGGGCAGAAATCACTCCTGCTATGTTGATTTGAGAGTGTTGGGTCTTTCCTACAGGACCTCTCTGACGGGCTGGATGTTGTGCTGCCACGTTCCCTGGCAGCAGACCCTGACTCTGAGTATTGCCTCAGCTGTGTAGAGGTTTCTTCTGGTATCATAGAGGCTGCAGGGCTGTGGCAGCAGAGCAACCTTCTTTCCTCACTTCATGAGATGGCTTCAGGTGGAGAGTTAAGGGAGTTTGTACACAGTAGGCTCAAGAATATATGTGCAAGCTTTTACAGAACTTCATGGGAAATTTGCCAAAAGGTTGGCAGCTTTAGATAAGATTAATTTTCCTTAACCTCCCACTGTGAGATAAAATCAAGTTTCTGATAGTGGCAGCCACTGAAAGATGACATAGACCTGTAGCTCTATCAGAGTAGGAGATGATTGGTATGAAGAGTAAAGGAGTAGAGGGTGCTTGGGCTGGAGGCAGAGTTATTCCAAGACCACTGCTGACTGCAGCTAGCCACTTTCTGTTTCTAGCAAGCGATTTGTGACTAGAAAACCTTCAAAATTCAACTTGAAACTAGTGGCAAATTTAGGTCAAATTGAAAGAACAGCTCTGACTGAAGAGAAGCAAGCAAAGAAACAAAAAACAAGAAAGTGTTGGCAACATCAAAAAGATTAGTTTCCGCATTCTCCAAACACATTGTTTCAATTTTTGGGGGCTGATTAAAAAAGAGCATCTGTGGAAGGAATTCCAGCTCTCATAATCCTGGTGATTAGGGCACTAGCCCAACATGCTGAAGATCCCAAAGCCCATCCCTATCTGATTCTGAAAAGGAGTTTGGATATCTGCTTTCTTCTTCTAAGGAGACCTTTCCCACTGAACAATCAAGTATTGCATCTTTAGTTATTCTTTCTCTCTGTTGGACCTGTTCCACTTTGAAGTCAAATTATTATAAACAAATATTGACTGGGAAGGAGAGACACTTCATAGTCTGGGAGTCTAGAGGAGGGAAACCTGAGCTCAACTCTCCCCCAAGTTGCATGGCAAGGGTGAGTTGGGCCCAGACAATTGCTTTAATCAGCTTACTCTGGAGAGAGGCAACAAATGCTGCTGCAACCTTTTCGTGGGTTTTTTTGAATGGCTCCACAGACTAGATTTTCATGTATGCTATCTTTTTTCTTTTCTTTACCTTTTTTTAAAATGCTGCAATATCTAGAAATTAAAAGAAACCTATCATTTCCAACTGAGTGAAATTTTTCATGTTTTGTTCTATCCAAACACTGTTTTATTCATTTTATGACAACTTTTTTCCTCCAAATTTTCATTTTGCTTTCTCAAGTTTTCAGTTTGCATGCTGAACCAAATAAGTCATTCTTGTGGCACATATTCAGCTTCCTACTGGAATTCCAATCCAGTGGAAATTTATAAAGGAGAAACATATATTTTACATTTTCTTTTCTCCATAGCAGTGGGTGACTGAATCTTCCTGTTATTTAGGTCCTTGTTTAATAGCACTCTACTGATTTTGCAAAATCATCATTTCTGCATCAGAAATAATGACCTCATGGTCTGGCCCATTAAAAATAACTCATGAAAGGCACAAACCCCGCAGGTTATATTACTCTCCCATTATTCCATTTTTCTGTGAACTTTTTCTTTCTGTCATGCTTTATTGTACAAGACAGAGAATAAACCAGTTTTGCAATAATTTCTAGGCTGTTTTGGATAGTGTACTATGCGTAATTTTTAATGTTTCAAATCCTTTAATCCTTCAAGTAAGAAACTTATCCTAACTTTACAGCATTGGCCTTCCAGGAACTTGTGGGAATGAGGGATTTAGAAAGTCTGTGGTAAAGGGATTACTACACATTACTATCCTTAATGACTATTACGATGTGCAAATTCAGATGCCAGTGTGAAATCAACATATTCAGCAAGTAGTAGGGGAGATATAATAGAGAGCAAAAATTAGGGTCAGTAAATTCTTTAACTAGGAGCCAGGCTATTTGCAGGAGGTTATAATTTATTTTATTAACATGTGGCAACTTAGATCTCAGGCATGTCGAGTCTTCTGGCTGCACCGAACAGTTTGCTGACTCTCAAGGGAGGGAAAAGAGCACCTTGGGTACTTCATTGGCTAAATATGGACCATGTTGCCTGTTACCTGTTATCTGCATGCTTGATCTGGAGAAGATCTCAAATGGAAAAGGCTGGGCACGCCCTACTGCTCATCTAGGGCCTTCCTTATTGCCACGGTGGTTCTCATCAGTGGACTAAGATGCAGGAGCTCAATGACTGGGGTAAAGTTTTCTATGCAGCTGTGCACACTGCCTCTAGCTACCGGGCAGCCAACAGCTGTGATGCAGAACCAAAGCTCAAAATAGAGGAATAATGATGGAGATGAGCAAGAGGGGCTCTTGAGCTACAGCTTGCTGCATGCTTTCACTTTCCCATGTTTCACATTTTCTCATCTATTGAAATAAAGATGATGGTAATTAACTGCCAACCTTGCATAGGTGGTGTGAAGTTTAATCAGTGCATGTACTCTTCAGATGCAAGATAGCTTAGTGCTGTATTGCTGTAGTGCCCCTTTTTAATCTTGTGTGTGGAACAAGACACATTGCTCAGGAGCTGCTTGTATCTGAAAAGTGGGAGAGGCAGAGGAAGGTGAAGTAAGAGGGAGCTCTTGCTGGCATGGCTTTCAGTGTGTTGATAGTAATGGTTTGGAATGAAAAGGCTAATCAGTAAAACCACCCTTGTTAAACCTATCCGTTAGGGATAAAATAATTTTGAACCATTACCAAATGCACACAGGTATACTTGCATGTCTAGTGACCTATTGGATGTAATACAGTAAGACTATCTCAATAACAACGACATTTTTGAGAAATATAACTCTAAAATCTGCCCTTGGTGTAAACAGCACATTTATAGTCTGCGTGGCAGTGAAGGTAATTATCTCCTAATGAACGGAGAATTGTGATTACGGAAAAATTGTGATGGGGGAAGAGAAGTAACTAATTTTTAAAATGGAATTATACATGTTTTGCTCTTATTATCATAATTAGCTTTTCTCCTGTTATGCTTTTTTTTTTCTATATTCCAGTAGACTATTAAATCAATAACGGTCTCTACAGTGTCTGAAAAAAAATTCAAGACAAATGAACTTTCCCATATGGATGTAATTTTTGCAGCCATAAATAAATTCTTAAGGTTTTTGTCAGGCTTTTCACACACCCACAGATTCTGCTATCAGCCAGTAAATCTTTGTTTAAGACACTATGAGATCAGATTTCCCTGGTTGAAGCATTGGCCAAAGCAGGGAGAAAATAACATTGCAGAGAAACTAGTATTTCCAAGTTCTGCCTTCCCTTCCACCCCAAGCAGAGTATTCTCTTCCCCTCTGCTTTTCTTCAGTATTCCCTGCTATAGTGTCTACTTGGAGTGGGGAAGGAGAAGCAGATAGTGTCCTTGGTGTGCATTTTTTTTCTAACAGCAGAGAGGGTCTTACTGTTGGACAAATGGGATTTGAAAATTCAGAAGTGCAGCAGGTCATCTTGAATCATTGCTGTCTTTTCCTCCTCTAGCAGGACATCTGTTCAGCTAGCTCAGTTTCGTAGCTCAGTCCCTGTGCAATAGCACAAAAAACCCCCTCCATGATTTCTCCAGCGATGTTTGAGAGTGTCTCTTGAGATTTCTCTGCAGTATACACAGGGTTCCTATGAATGCTTTCAAAAAAGGTTTGTTTGCAGCTATTCACACAATACTTCATACAATACTGTACTTTCCTGCTGACCATAGCTCTTCACCTCTAAAAACTCTCCCTGCGATTCAGACAGGCAGATACCAAAGCAGTGCGGTTGCAGAGAATACTATGGTTTCATCAGTGACTCCATTAGACAAAATAAAACAGTACCCTTTTTATCAAAGAGAGGAAGAATATGAAGTATAGAAACTCATTGTCTTCCTGGAAGTCAAAGCAATGCTCTACATGGTGTTTAATACTAACCCATTCATTTTTGCATCTAGGGATGTTAGTAATTTCTTATTTTGGGGGCTTTGCTTCTTTTCCACAAAATACTTCCTTAAAATTTCTTTCCTTTTGAAGCCATGGCAAATGTAGCCATGGCATTTACCACCTATAAGAATTATTAATGCTCCACAGTTGAGCTGGCTTTAGTAATTAACAGATGAAAGGCAACGGCTCAATAACAGTAATACCTCTAAGCAGCAGGGTGTGTCTTATATGTGCACTGGACTTCTATACACAAGAAGAATCTGATGATGTCAGCTATAGATTAGTTCCTACAATCACAGAAAAATAAATACCACTGAAGGACTCTGTAAAGTCCCTACTCATCCTCCTGCCCTGAAGCCGGATAAGTTACAGGACTAGTTATCACTCTGCTGACATCCTGACTGAATTTTGCACAACCTGTTCTTACAGTATTTCCATGATGGAGATTCTCTCACCTTCCTAGGTGGGTTTGACAGTCTTATTCCAGTGCTCTGTTATCCTCACTGTTTACCCTTTTCATCATGATGTTCAACTGGAGTCGTGCTGGAGTTCGTACCCCTTACCTCTTGTCCTGTCCAACACAGACATGGAGAACAGCTTCGATACCCTTTCCTTAAGGCAGTCTTCTATGAAATTGAATGCTGTTCTGGGAAAACAGCAAAAATGAGAGGCATATGACTGCAAACCAACTTTCATATGAATGGTTTATTAGCTTCAGTGAGCCAACTTAAGTGATTCAATGTCTTGCTCACAAGTAGAGTTTTGCAGCATGACTAACATGGCTAGTTAAATCTATAGCTGGTGGTTTCTGTGGGCCCTGTATGCAGCAACTTATGGTGGAATTAAGAAGCACCAAGTGGTACACAGGATACAACTCCTACACCAAACACTGATGTGACTTTTACCTTACCTGAACAAACATAAATCATGGCAGGCCTATTTCCAGATGAAATCTTATATGGACTATTTTTCAGTGATTTTTAATAAATCTTGTCCAGAGAAGGGCAACGAAGCTGGTGAGGGGCCTGGAGCACAAGTCTTAGGACGAGTGGCTGAGGGAACTGGAGTTGTTTAGCCTGGAGAAAAGGAGGCTGAGGGGAGACCTTATCGCTCTCTACAACTACCTAAAAGGAGGTTGTAGTGAGGTGGGTGCTGGTCTCTTCTATCAAGTAGCTACTGATAGGAGGAGAGGACATGGTCTCCAGTTGCGGCAGGGGAGGTTTAGATTGGATATTAGGAAAAATTTCTTTACTGAAAGGGTTGTCAGGCTTTGGAACAGGCTTCTCAGGGAAGTGGTGGAGTCACCAACCCCGGAGGTATTCAAAAAGCACGTAGACAAGGCACTCAGGACGTGGTTTAGTGGGCATGGTTGATGGTTGGACTTGATCTTAAAGTTCTTTTCCAACCTAAATGATTCTATGATTCTATGAAATTCTAGTGCATCTTTGACAGCAGTTCATAGCACTTAGGAATTGGGGCTTTATTGAAATTTGTTGTTGAAATTTACTTTAAATGAATAAAATATCCCAATAAGTTTGGAAAGAGATGGTATAAATATATTTACTGAATGCCCTTCTTCTCACCTGTTGATCATCGTGCTCAGTCTTGATAGAATCACACTCAGTGAATCACTCACAGTGACTTTTCATGTGATGCTGAGTAAATTGTTAATAAAGAAATTCCTTTCCTCCCCCAAAATGTGTTTGCTTTTGAATTCTCAAAACTTACCAATCAGGTCAAATTTCAATAATTGCTAAACAAATTTACATACAAGATATATGTGTGAGTGTGTGAATAGCCCCAAAAGACTGACAAATCACACACAAAAGCTCAGAAAAAGGAATTCAGATTCAGGAGATGCGGGATTTCCACCAGGAGCATGTAATCCCCCAAAATTCACCGGCTCACATTAAAGTTCACATTAAAGTACTTTTAGTTGTAATACTTAGATGGTATTCATCATTTTGCCCTGGAAGAAAACTGAGTCTCTTGAAGTTTAAGCAATATATACATGGGGATGCACCAAGTTCCTTTCAGAACTAGGATTCAAGACACCAGGTCTGTACATTCAACACAGGGCAAATCAATAATTGTCTCAGATATGGTTTTATACATCTGAGCTTATCACCTAACCCACCTAACCCCTTGTTCTGTGTTTATACACTAGACAGTAGGGCCTAAATCCTGCCCCTCCTTTATCAGTTACATAAAATTCAGGACATGACACTTTCCAAGATAGCAATGGCTGGAGACATCTGGCATCCTTGTTTATGTTCAGATCTTGCCTATGAAAAGCATCATGACAGATTTGAAAACGGAGGCAGTATAACTGGGCATTACCTAGATAATGTGCCAGATGTGCAATTAAGTTTGATGCAATATTAAACTCCCTATTTGTTAATTAACAAATTTGGATATCTCAGCTATATCCTTCTGAAGAATTAGCCAATCAATGCCCCAAAGTGCAGTGCATGTTTTGAAACTGTCTATTAGCAAAAGCCATTAAAAGATAGACATACGTTAAGAGATCTGTCATGGGACTGAGCATCGGAGTACCTCTCATAGCCCTGTCATAGTATGGATAAGGCTGTATCTACACCGCAGAATTAAGACAGGATTATAACCTGAGCTGGATTACCTGTGCTAATGTATTTTCAACAACTTCACTAACAGGCAAGGCAAATGACAATGTTGTCAGGTTTGTACTCTGGTGTAGCCATAAAAGTCTGTAATGCTGCATCTTGCTACTGTTTTTTATCTGTTCTAGCAAAATCAAGGTAGGACACATGTGCCAGCTTCTGCTGCAAACACGCATCCATTTAACTGTGAGGCATGCACTGAAACAGTGATTTCAATGTTCAAAAAAAGCTGTGGGCTGGAGTGAGCTGTGTAATCCAGGAAGAGAGCTGGCAACGAATTTCCTGCTGCCTTTATTATTCTAAAAACTAAATCATTTTTTGTGTCTGGATGGTGTTGCTGAAAAGCACAACTTTTCTCCATCCTTTAAACTCCTGAATCTAAACAAGTTCCACATACTTGCCTCTGGAAGCACAGCTTTAGAAAAAACAAATGGATTGAAGTAGCGCAAGCCAGCATAAGAGTAAGAATTTCCATTTGGTCAATACCACTCAGATAAAAATAACTTGTTTAATGGGGGAAAAAGTGGGAGGAAAATGATTCCTTAACAGGAAAATAGCCCATATTCTTTATTTCTCATTAATGGTGGAGTTTTTTAAGCAGAGCAGTACATTATGTCTTTGCATTCTCTCTCTCTGTAAACTATGGAACCATGAAATAAATTATGTTTATTTGTCTCATCGAACATCCTTCTCAGTTGCACATTGTCCACTAATCTCTGCTGGAATTACTTCTAGTATTCCAAACCTCTGTTGAGATATCAAACAGCCTCTTCGTCTCCTGGTAGAAAAGGAAGAACTACCACAAAAATGTTTCCTTCTTTTCCTCCAAAACCATATTTTTTGCATATGGGGTCTGGAAATGACAGTTCACTCTGGGGTTTATCTTTGACATGAATGGGTTATAGGTTTACAGTATTTTTAAGATCCAGTAATTTGGGAAACAAAAGAAATTTGTGCCTTGTTAAGATATGGATCTGACAGTGTCTTAAGCCAGGGACGTGGAATTGATTTTTTTAGCTGGAGAAAAAAAGCCTGTGTCTGTATAATTTTTACAGCAGGTTTTTTTTTTCCTGTGTTTTTGCCAAACCGGACTGGTGGCATGGAAAAAAACTCTGTGTGTGTGTCTGTTGAGGAAAAGCAGAGTGGTTCTGTCATTAGATCAATCAGTATTCCCACCAGAGATTCCTACAGCAGATTCCTGTAGGAATAGTAGCCAGTCAGGCCATGAGAAATCCTAACAGGTTCTTTTAAAGGAAGTGCCAGACTGTCAAGGAGAATTCCCTTGGCCACATGTAAATATGACATGGCGCAAATAATTTCTGTATCTGGTCACTGCAACAGGCATGTGAATATGAGGTATGGTGTCCAAGGAAAACCATGTGCACAAAGTCCTCCGACAGCATGGTGCTGCAAAAGCTGGTGGGACGGATGAGGGTGCATGGCCCAAGTGCAAGGGGTGTGCTAATGAGTTAAACAAAGCTGAGTTCTCCCTGGAAGCCAAGCCAGATGGGCTGGCTCAGAGCTACCTGAAGCCTCTTGTGCAGGGAAGTGGTATGTCTGAGTTATATGCATGGTGGCTCTTCCATAACAGGGCAGATGCATCTGATGGGTCTAACTTTTCAGAAAATTTCATGATCACCAAAAAACAACACAAAACAAACACACAAACACACAAACCAACCCAGAAAAGCAAAAAGCTCAAAGATAGAAGGAATACTTTAATAGAGATCAGTAAGCTGGAGACTAGTTGAGACATGCAAATTGTGGCAGCTTTTGAGAAAGGAAGAAAAAGAAACCACAGAAGGAGTAACATTTTCTGTCGAGGATACTAGAGAGACCTGAGGAATAAGATGAGGCTAAATTCAAGGGCTCTGAGTCATTCAGAATAATGCAAAGATAACACTGTACCATCCCTATTGGTGTAAAGGAAAGCCTTTTACTCTAACTGTGTGAAAAATGGTGGTTTAGATAAGACTAAACATGGAAGTAGGCTGGTTTGTTGCTTTAATACACCTCTTTCACCTCTTATGTCTAAATGCTTTCTTATAAATATGAAGTAAACCACACCTAGGTTTTGAAATACCATTGGTCATAATATCTCTGGTTGCAGATTCTCAAAATGAAGAAATGAAGGCACTTGAAACCTCTTGGATTTACCTGGTAAAACAAAGGAGGGATACTCTGTGTACAGCAGCCAGATCCCAGTCCCAGAGTAGCGTGAAGGCTTTGTTAAGGCTGTCACAAAGTGACCAGAAGGAAGAAGGAAGTATTGGAGGTCTGTAAATGTGGCATAAACATGCTCCCATCTAGAAATAGCTAAGATACCTCACTCATTTTAAAGTACCATAGATTGAACGCCTTTTTTAACTTCTTCAGGCTTAAAGAGATTTACTGAAGACTAAGTGTAAACCAGCCTTGCAAAATCCCTATGGATGAAGGCGAGAAGCTTTTTTTGATGAGTACCATATTGGGATAAGCATGTGAATTATCTGTCAGGTTTTTTTTCATTGTCCTCAGGCCTCAGAGAAAGAGCTGAATGAGTGAAATTTGCATAAGAATTTTGAAATGTTGCCCTATTTTTCTTAGAGGCTCAGTTTGATGTAGAAAACATCTGCCTGCCTTTGAGTGCTCTGTGGATCATTTGGTTGTTTGAGAAATCCCATTTCACTCCTTCCTCCGTTGCCTGGCTGGGAAGTGCTTGCTCTTGGTACCTGTCAGCCAAGAGGAAGAAGCAACTGGGAAAAAGAAAGAAAGAAAGAAAGAAAGAAAGCTATTTATTTTATGCACTTATCAACATACTTTTTTCCCCTGGGAATGGGAGTAACCAGAACTTGGCACATTCTGCGTCAGAGCAGTCCTAAGCACTCATGACAGTATTCAAAGCCAAATGTAACAGAAAGAATAATAGATACTAATTAGAGTCTTCAGAAAAACTATTTTGATTTCAATGGCGCTATTAGTAATATAAATAGTAGCATACATTCCTGGACCCACTAGGCCTCATATTAAGTAAGTATTGCATCCCTAGTTTGAACACTGTGGTTTGGAGCAAGGCTCTTCCTCCCCAGAATTTTTTTCCCCTCTGAGGAATTCACTCTTTCTGTCTTCCAGTACTTAAGTCTAACAGCTCTTTAGGGCTTACAGAATATGCACTAGTTTTGTTTAACATTTGCTTAGCAGCTTTTGCATCATTACTTTTCTGTAATTAGAATACCTAGTGGGTATGATGATACATGCTATACAAATTAGTGATATAGACAACTAATTTCCTTTTCACACTCCTAAAAGGACAATATCTTTGTTTGCTATTTTATGTTGGCTGTCTTACAGTGAATCTGAACATACTTTTCCCCATACCTTGTTTTTTTTTAAAAAAGGGAATAATTTTTCTGTATTCTGTTACTTGTCTTTTTGTTATTGCCACATGGGTACACCTGAAACCAAGCTATTCTGCTTTCTATGGTGATGTTTTCTCTTTTCCATGTCTTCCACAAAGTTGTGTAAGAAAAACATTACTACACCTTTCTAATTTTTTCTGACATTGCTAACTCAGACAAAATTTATAAAAAAAAAAAATCCAAACCATGTAGAACCACTGAGAAAAAACCTTATAATCAGCGGCAGAATATTCATCTTTCTTTGACTGTGTGGCAGAAGCTACACTTTCCTTCCAGAATTCTGCACAGGACAAGGATGCATTAGTAACTTTTCTCCAGGTGTTATGGGTTTGTGTGGTGCGGTTTTCCTTGGTGGCAGGGGAGGGGGGCAGCAGAGGCGGCCCCTTTAAGTAGCTGCTGGAACAATTTGCCGCCCCAAAGATGTCGGAAGCGCCAAAATGTCGGACCCGCCTCTAGGAGGGGAGTGACGGTGGTAGCGCCTCTGGGAGAACATATTTAAGAAGGGGGACCGGTAGTGTGGGGGTTGGGAAACCTGAGAGGAACATCTCTGCCGATACTGGAGTCAGTGAAGAAGGAGGGGGAGGAGGGGGCGCCTGAGGAGGCTGATGGCCCTGCAGCCCGTGGTGAGAAGGCAGGCTGTCCCCCTGCAGCCCAGGGAGGTGAACGGTGGAGCGGAGGCTCCCGAAGATGGCCGTAACCCCATGGTAAAAACCGCGCTGAAGCAGTGTGAGACTGGAGAGCAGCCCGCGGAAAGGACCCGCGCCAGGGAAGTTCGGGAAGAACTGAAGCCCGCGGAAAGGACCCGTGCCAGGGAAGTTCGGGAAGAACTGAAGCCC
>VYZV01032488.1:81869-92369 GCA_013401275.1 Pandion haliaetus
ATGATGTGTGGCGAGCTGACTCAACCCCCATCCCCTGTTCCCCTGCACTTGCCGGGGGGAGGAGGTAGAAAGCACCGGGAATGGAGCTGAGCCGGGAAGGCGAGAGGGGTGGGGGGAGGTTGTTCTGATGTTTGGTTTCCCTTCCTAATACCCTTGTGTTTTGTTTTTGATTTGATTTGTAGTAAATTAAATGGATTTTGTTTCTTCCCTAAGTTGAGCCTGTCTTTTGCCCGTGACCATAAGTGGAGAGTGATTCCTCCCAGTCCTTGTCTCGACCCACGAGCCTGCCTTTGTGTTTTCTCCTCATCGCAATGTGGCCAGGGGCGGGGGTGGGGGGGGAGTGAGCGGCTTCGTGGTGCTTTGTTACCGGCTGAGCTGAAACCACGACACCAGTTTAAAAGGATGGGATTCAGTTACTTTGGTATCTAATGCTTTAAGATAGTCAAGGGAGTCCTGCCTACCCAGACACCTGCAGGTCTTCTGGGATTCCCGTGTCATGGCTTAGATAACCAACAGGATTTCAAATTGCATGGCACATCTAAGTTTAGCTATCTGGATCACTTCCAAATTGCCTAGATCTGGCACTCACAGTATTACATTTCTATGATTATATATTTTAGATCTCATGATGAGAGACACAATAATCACCTAAAGATAGGCATCCATTACCATCTGGTGCACCATGGGGCATTTGAGGCACCTGTATAGGTAGGTAGCCATGACCCAGGGTCTACAAGACACTGTGCCCTCTAGGGCTGGCAGCTGAAGACAAAGTGAGAGACTATACAGTATTTAGAACCACAATATGTACCAGTATTTAGGCACTGTGTCCCACCCTTGGTGTCTGTTTTGCTACTTTATGGTCCGTAAGAAATCCTGAAACTCTGTGGATGTGCTATGTGGCTGGAGGGGCTTTGTAATATTTTTCCTACTTGATCTGTTAATTTTAGATTGTCATATTTCTTGCAATGCCTTTTTTTCTCTCTCTGGGGTTTCTTCTCTCCCACCCCCTGCCCCAGCCCAGTCATTGCAAAGCATTTTATGTTCATGAGGGATTCCCCAAAGGGGAAAGGTATTGAATTTTTTACATAGACTTTTTTCATCTGTGTTTATTAGGCACTGAAATTAAATATGTGTTAATAAAGAATAAGCATTTGTTTAGAGTTTTATAACTTTAAAATATTTTTCTTTCTCTGTCAGCACTCTTTTTGCTCATTTCATGCTGTAATTCTAAGCTTTTTTACAATCACAGATGCACTTTTATGCTAAGTATGTCTTTCTTTCAATCTACCACATGTGCTGTATTTTATACAATATGAAGAAAAGCAGTGAAAAGGGGACTGTTACAGTGACAGAGCCCACTGAGCTACTAGATGTCTCCCACCGGGTCCATGTGAGGCTCCCTGGACTTTCGCTCTCCCCTGTTTACTAGCTAATAAGCAAATACAGCATTGAGGTTGAAGTACAGGGCTTTAACTCATCCTAAAAGCTCTGAGTGCTGAGTGTTAAGAGATCTGCCGTTAAGGCTGTGAAGAATGCTGCTTTCTTCTCTGCCATCAGCTTCCCATGTGACCTTGGGAAAGTTTCTCACTTTGAATTTCAGAAAAGGCTGTAGGAACTCAAGGTTCAGCTGAAAGTGGAAGGTGAAGCCCTTGCTGAACTGCCAGCAGCAAATGAGTCCCTGAGATCCCAGATGCAGAAGGGGTCATTGACATTGCCAAATCTTCATGTGGCCCTTGCGTACCAAGGATAAGACAAAATAAGATGAAGGAAATAATACATTTTAAGAGTGTCCTGTCTCTTCCTGTTTTCTTGGGGCACTAGAGCCATTGGGACCATCTCTGTGGTAGGGTAGCACAAGAAATGGTATTCTGGCTTCCCAGGCTTGAATTAGTCTTCATGGTGTGGTCTCACATGCCTAGTGTCATCTATACCAAAAACCACAAACAAAATGGAGCTGTTGGCAGAGTGTCCTTAATGAATATTGTGCATTTTAGACCACTAAATACCCAGAAGACACTCAAGCATTGCAAAGAGTTATCTAAATATGGCCAGGATTATGTGGCATGATGTGGAAGGTAGTATTACACTTCTGGTTTCTGTTGTAAAGCACTACCTATATTTTTATTCTTACAAATATTCACATTTGTTATATTACCCTAAACATGTACTTTTCATTGTTGTTTTCTGGAAGTTTGGCTAACACACAGCCCCAAACAGTAAAATATAGACTACCACTTCACTGGGAAAATAGCTTGCCTGGCTTGCAACTCGGGAGAAAATTCTTACTCATTTATTTTTCTAGTAAATTCCCGTTGGTGTCCTGTTTAGCTTTGCTGCCCCACATGTGAGCAACAAGAGCATGGTCCGTTACCAAGTTGGTACAAACTATATACAGCACAGAGACAGAATTTAATACGTTATAAGGAGAAAGAGTGCTCTTTTCTACCTTAACGCTGAAAAGTTTGGGGTTGTGCACTCGCAATTTAATAAACCACAAAAAGAACATCTACTCAATGTTTTTATGTGGCCTTGACAGTCTTCAGAAATGTGCTGGTGGCCTGGGTCCTGAGGGAGAAGAGTGGCATCCTTCAGAAGACACAGGGGGTTGGATGTCCAAAGGGACTGAAACACTCTGCTGTAAGAGAAAGTTGATGGCACATGTCAACGAGTCAAACATCTTTTTTACATGTGTATTTGTCAATATCTTGGAAGTTGTGGGGGTTTTTTGTTAAAAGCTGTAGGAACTGTGGATGTTATTGTGTGAAATATTTGGGCCACGAGGCTTGGCCACAGGTAGCAGCTCACCCCAAACCAACTGATCTACCTGGCTGCCCTGGGGGCAGACAACTGGGATGAAGAGTTGCCTGAGAGCTCTAGGAAAAGAAGGAAAGGTATCTCCTTTTTGGCATCTGTCTCATCTTCAGAGGTTTTATGACCTGCACACGCCGGGGTGAGACCTGCAGCCCAGCTGCTAGACCAGAGCAGTGAAGGTGGCCCAGGAGATTGCACACTTTGCTACTGCTGCTGGCCATCTGCCTCCTGCAAATGATGGGTGACAGCATTGCAGAGGAGCAGGGTGACCATCAAGATCAGCAGCAGTTGTACTGTACTGAACCTCTTTATACAGCAGCCTAACCATAACATAGTTTGTTGACTGCCAGAATCTTGACAGACTGTATAGGGACAACAAACTGTGAATGCAGTGCAACTGAAGAGGAAGAGAGTGACAAGCTGTGCCAGCAGTCACTGGCAGTTAATAGGAGGAGGATTTGATTTAAACAATAGGTTTGGGGCCAGATCATAACATGTGTTGTATTTTCCTTTCCCCTCTCTCCCTTCCTTCACCCCCAGCAGTTCTTTTTGGTTAAACAACTTGTTTAACTCACAGCTTGTGGGTAGGACGTATTGCTTATGGTTCACTTGAGTTTCACAGATTTCAAACAGTGTCAGTGGGCTTTTGGTCAGTACTGTTCATGGCTGAAACTAGGCTTGTTGCCTGGCAAAGAGGGTAGAGGCATATTTTAGCAAGATAGGAATTAATAGGTTGAATGACCCTGCTTCTTCTGGAATCTGGGTATTTTCTATCGTGATTGAAATGAAAACTGTGAGCCTTGGTTGTGAAATGCATTGCTTTTCCTGCAAAAGGTAGTAACCTAATCTACACCCTGCCCCATGTATATTCCAAGATATACTTTGGTGTTCATGCTTTTCTGCACCTGACACGGGACACTGGTGAACTTGTTAGGGATGATGCATTTGCATGACATTCCCTGGATTCATCTATCTATCTGCTTGCCTTTCTAATCTCATTCACCTGCTACTATAATTATTATTCCTTCAGCCAGGCAATTAGTGAATTTTTCTGTGTATTTTCCAGTAGCACAAAAGTATAAAAAGAGCCAGTTTTGAATTTTAAACCACTAATTTTCTTCACAGAATGAACTTCCGTCTACATTAGCAACTTTGTTCTTCTGCTGGAGATGTTACTGGGGGATGATCCAGCCTGCTTCCTAAATCACACCTTCACTTCAGGTGCTTGCTTAACCATCCACCTAAAATAAGATGCTTACAAAGCCAGTTGAGGAAGACAAGTGTCTTTTAATGCCTCCAGGGAAAAATCCTGTCTGCATAACTTAAGTGCTTGAAGTAGGTGGATGGCATTTCTGGAACACTGCAGGACTTTGAAAGCACTAGGGGTATGATTTATTTGGCTAAATGTCAAATGTATAAGAAGTAAATGTATATTGTATATGTCAGAGAGAGGTCCTCACATTTCCTGTGCAGTGAATGGAGAGAATTAAACATTCCTATAGCACAATTCTCCTGAAGGTATTTTAACATTATGTGGTCTGTGTTACAGAGGTAACCATTTCTTTTCATTTACTAGGGTAGGGGAACTAGTTTGTAGTAGATGTTCTGGACCCTGCCCATATTATGGGCATAATGGATTTTTTAGTTTGATTTCTAACATATGAAAAATAGTCTGAAATGTTAAAATAAAGAGAGGAGAGGAAAGAGAACATACCAACTCTGGACAACTTAAAGCACTTTTCTCAACCCCAGGCAGATTTTTTTTTTCCATATTTCTGTCATTTTATCTTTTCTTTAACCTCTCTTTAAAAATCTAAATAAATGTTGAGGGTAAAATATTTTGAAATAAAAAATCTTGGCACTCAGGGAACTAACTATCCTGCCAAAAATAGGGTTATTCAGTGATTTTGGTGTCTGTGGAGTTGAGAATTGCTGGAGAGTAGCCAGTTTCCAAATTGCTAGGCACATCACTGGATTTTCCATGCTGAAATCCTAAATTAGGCAAACTGGGGTTTGCTTTCAGTTCTTGGTGTTTGATTTTTCCAAACTTTGAATTTTCTTGGTTTCTCCTTTCATTGGCTTCTTTTACAGCTTCCCCTGCCTTCTTACTCACTGAAAGAAGATTAAGATGAAAAGACAGAAAATACCAAAAAACCCCTCCTCTTATCTCTTCTTCATGCTCTTATTTGTTTAAGTATAAAACACTGGAAAAAGATCAAAAGTCAAAGCATGTGGTAGTGGGGGAACAGATACACAGATCTTTAAGTTCTTGACAGTTGAAAAAGTAAGAAAAGTAGAAAATATTTAAAAAGAGACATATTAGGCCTGTTGGTTCAAAGCTGCTTTTTTAAACTTTTCCCTGGGAATGAATGTCCACTGAAAAGAGAGTTTTTAAAGTGTGTCTATTGCTAGTCCAACAAGAAACTACATTTTTTTTAACCAATATTTACAAAAAGAGAGAAGGTCTAGAGTCAATGCATGTATCATCCTCTGCAAGTAGCTTAAGTGACTTTGCTTGCCCAGCGCTATGCTTGACTGATGGCTGTTGTCTCACTTTAGGTAGCTCTGTACTTACATTGCTATACAGTTAAGTTATGACCTAGTTTTTGAACATATTAGTTTACATTAGTGTGATGTTTTAGTCACTTTAAAGTTGAGAGTGGGGTCTCAATTTTTTTATTTTCCTGGCTCTTCATGGGGTAAAAATCTACACCTTGTTAGCACAATTTGTCAGCTCTAATGCCATCTTTCTATACAATAACACAACTGCTTTTCAGCTTAAGTGTTATTTCACAGTGTGGTGACTCTTACTGAGCTGGGCTTACCTGTGTATGGATAACCTGAGTTAACTGTTGTAAACACAGCCCAAGGTACAACAGACGCACCGCAAAATTAGCTCAAGGTTTCAGGCATAGTCAGAGGCCATACTTTCCTCAGAAAGCCAAAAATGAGGAGTTCAGGGCATGATTTTCAGGGGCAAAAGGGCATTATTCTCAAGGGGAGTGGCAAGAGAAGACTGGGCCATGGAGCGTGTCCTGGTCATAGGAACAGTGCTTGGGTTTGACAGTGCTAGGAGTGACTCCTTGAGCAGACCTAGGTGCACTCCCAAGCTGTAGCCCTGCTCCAGGAGTGGCTGCGTCATTAAAACATGACAGCAAGTGAGCTTCAGCCCTGTATCTCTGCCCGGACAGCTTCAGTTGTTAGCCCATTTTTAGTCTCTTTTCTTGGGCTTGTCCAACCAGGCCTCTCTAAGACAAGCCTGTTGTAGTCCTTGGCAGTGGGGGCATTAGTCAGACGGTGACACTTGGACTCAAGGACCATGGAACAGTGGACTCAAGGATCATGGAACGGATCCTCCTAGAAGCTATGCTAAGGCACATGGAGGACAGGGAGGTGATTCAAGACAGCCAGCATGGCTTCACCAAGGGCAAGTCTTGCCTGACCAACCTAGTGGCCTTCTATGATGGAGTGACTACATCAATGTACAAGGGAAGAGCTACAGATGTCATCTATCTGGACTTCTGTAAGGCCTTTGGCATGGTCCCCCACAACATCCTTCTCTCTAAATTGGAGAGATATGGATTTGATGGGTGGACTGTTCAGTAGATGCGGAACTGGTTGGATGGTCACATCCAGAGGGTAGTGGTCAACAGCTCAATGGAGATCAGTGATAAGTGGTGTCCCTCAGGGGTCCATATTGGGACCATTACTATTTGATATCTTCATCAATGACATAGTGGGATTGAGTGCACCGTCAGCAAGTCTGCAGATGACACCAAGCTGATTGGTGTGATTGACATGCCTGAGGGACAGGGTGCCAATTAGAGGGTCCTGGACAAGCTCAAGAAATTGGCCCATGTGAACCTCATGAGGTTCAACAAGGCCAAGTGCAAGGTCCTGCACCTGGGTTGGGGCAACCCCCAGTATCAATATAGGCTGGGGGATGAAGGGACCTCTGGAAAGCAGGGAGAGAAGCCCTGCGGAGAAGGACTTGGGGGTACTGGTACTGGTACTGGTACTGGTACTGGTACTGGTGGATAAAAAGCTGGACATGAGCTGGCAATGTGTGCTCACAGCCCAGAAAGCCAGCCGCATCCTGGGCTGCATCAAAAGAAGCATAACCAGCAGGTAGAAGGAGGTGATTCTGCCCATCTACTTTGCTCTTGTGAGATCCCACCTGGAGTACTGCGTTCAGCTCTGGGGTCCTCAGCACAGGAAAGACATGGACCTGTTGGAGCAGGTCCAGAGGAGGGCCACAAAAATAATCAGAGGGATAGAACACCTCTCCTATGAGGAAAGGCTGAGAGAGTTGGGGTTGTTCAGCCTGGAGAAGAGAAGGCTCCAGGGAGACCTTATTGTGGCCTTTCAATATTTAAAGGGGGCTTATAAGAACGATGGGGACAAACCTTTTAGTAGGGCCTGTTGTGAAAGGACAAGAGATAATGGTTTTAAACTAAAAGAGGGTAGAATTAGGCTAGATATAAAGAAATTTTTTATGATGAGGGTTTATGACAGGTTGCCCAGCGTGGTGGTAGATACCCCATCCCTGGAAACATTCAAGGTCAGGTTGGATGGGGCTCTGAGCAACCTGATCTAGTTGAAGATGTCCCTGCTTACTGCAGGGGGGTTGGACTAGATGACCTTTAAAGGTCCCTTCCAACCCAAACTATTCTTTGATTCTATGATAAGGCCAAGATTGGTCCTTAGCCTTTTTTGGTTAGCATGAGAGACGTAGGATGGGCTGTGCTAGCCACATTCTTCACTTGGACAATCAAGAGATCAGGATTGTAGAAATCTAACTACAGTTAAGAAGACCTGATGATGTCTGAATTTGCTTCCTTACTAGCTCAGTTCCTCCCACAGCCAAAGACTCTGTCAACCCAGTGAGGTCCCATGTCACAACAGGTTTCACCCTGGTCACTGACATGCTAGCACAGCTAAATTGCTTGTTTATGGCTCAAGGACCATAGTTTACCTGCTCATCTTGTTGGCAAGCAGAAAATAAAAAAACATCATGACCAAAAAAATTAAAGAAGCCCTGTTATAAGACCAGACTCCACTGTATTATGGCATGGCCAGGCAGTCAAATAAGGTCATGGAAACCTAGTGCCATTCTACCTAATTTCAGACATCTAAGGGAAACGTATAATTTAGGAAAGTCCTTGCTCTCCTTGTTTTTTAAAATATAATGCAGACAATATGCAGAAAACTGCTGATGAATTAGATGTGCTGAATTACTCATTGGAAGCACCTTTCTCTCACCAATGATCTTACATAGACCCTAAAGGCAAAGCACCATTGATGGCCTCCTATAGCTTGGTGGGCTGAATTTAAGCTGCATACTGTAAGAGTAAGAAGGATTGTAGCCCTGTGCTCTAGACATGTCTGGGTTTCTTCTTCCATTTCTTGGAAGACAGGCTGTAGTGCCAGAGGCAGGATGTGAAAGAGGCCAGGTGTGCCTCTTACCTTCCAGGTTACCCAGCTAATGCATCAGGCTAAACCCCTGTGGTGGGAAAAAGCCAGGGTTTAGGATTCACAAACAGACAGCTGTGGACCAGCACTGCTCTGTATCAACACTCATTGTTGTCTTTTTTTAAATAGTACAACCAAAATCTTGTCTAGTTCACATTCAGGGAGGAAAGTAGTGTAATAAGGGGTTTTGGAGATAAAGAATAAATAAGAGGTGAAAGCCTTAGGTGCAAGGGCAGAAACCCCCTGATAAACATGGCTCCGATTCCCTCTATCTGGACAGTTCTCCCTCGGGAGAGCTGAACCACTTGTAAGTGGATCCTTCTTTTACACCAGTGACTATTATGTGGGTTGGGCTTCTGGCTGTGTAAGAAACAACTTTAACTGTTTCTTGATATAGACATCTCTTCAGTGCTTTAAAATGAAACAAAAGGACCCCATTTAATTCCACCAGGCTTTTTGTGTTGTGACCTTTGTGCAGTGCTTGAGTTATACAGTAGGGAAAAGGTGTACCATTCTTGCATTACAGATTCATGAATTTTTAAACTCTCAGTATGGGGCAGCTGCTGCCAAGTAACAACAGGAAACTGGTATTGTGTCCAGCAGTGCATAAGTCCCAAGAGAGCAGACAGGAAGCAGTAGGACCTGAAATGAAGAGATGCTACCAAAAAAAGCAGGAGACAATCTTCCCTCTTTCCTACCCTTCCCTATTTCTTGTCTCACCACTTTTATCTCATGGTCTTTGTGTATCTAAATATTGTTTTTGTCCAACAGAAGTGACAAGAAGCACTTACGTTAATTAACAAAGAACAAATTAGCATCAATGTCAATCTATCGACTAATATGCCTCCAGCAGGGGAATGAGAAGTGTTGAAATATAGAACCACAAAAGCTGGGAGCTCTGTTGCATCTTCAGCAACAACCTTTTAAAAATATCTGCCAGAGTTAATTTCTTATGCTAGTCATAAAACTGGTTATAAGCAAACAAAAATCTCTACAGTCACCAAAGTCTGGTAAGCACATGTGTGTCTATAACAGTATTTTTCTTTTTAACTGAGAAGAGCAAAACATCTGGACACTTCCCTTTGTAATTGCAGCACTTCCTTTTGCCTACTTTGTACAACTTAATTGTGGCTGGCATATGCATGAGGTATTTCCAGCACTAGGTGGACACTGATACCTTTCCTGCTTCTAACAGAGGCTTCATCTTGCTAAACCAAGGTATGAGCATCATTGTGAAGGATCAGTTTGAAGCTGATGAAAAATCTCTTAACACCAGAATACCTCTATTATAGAGTCCAGTTACCCCCATGGGAGTTGCAGTTAATTTCCCATTGCCTTTTTGAGATCAAGCTCGGGATCATTGTGTCTAAATACGCTTTGTTAGATTGATTACTGAAGGCAGTAATCTCTCTAGGGCTATAGAAATAAGCAGAAAATTTTGTCAATTAATGAAACACATTAATGTTATGAACCTTTCTTATCTTTCAGTGATTTGTAATCCTGTGAGCTGTTATACCCTGATCATAAAAGACAAGGATTCTAGAAAGAAAGTTGCACATTCAAAGGACCATGTGTTAATTAAGCTAGTAAAAAAGAACTTGCTAGTGTCAGTTTTTTTCAGCAGTTAATAACATTTATGTTTAGATTTTAGCTAAATCTTGGAAAATACTTTTTCTTTGTTTCCTGATTGTCACGGTTTCAGGTCAGCTCAGTCAGTAACAAAGCACCATGAAGCCGCTCACTCACCCCCCACCCCCTCGCCTGGCCACGTTGGGATGAGGAGAAAAATACAAAGGCAGGCTCATGGGTCGAGACAAGGACTGGGAGGGATCACTCTCCACTTATGGTCACGGGCAAAAGGCAGGCTCAACCTAGGGAAGAAACAAAATCCATTTAATTTACTACAAATCAAATCAAAAACAAAACACGAGGGTATTAGGAAGGGAAACCAAACATCAGAACACCTCCCCCCACCCCTCCCGCCTTCCCAGCTCAGCTCCATTCCCGGTGCTTTCTACCTCCTCCCCCCGGCGGCGCAGGGGAACAGGGGATGGGGGTTGAGTCAGCTCGCCACACATCGTCGTTGCCGCTCCTTTCCTCAGGGGGAAGATTCCTCACTCGTCCCCTGCTCCACCGTGGGGTCCCTCCCACGGGAGACAGTCCTTCACCAACTTCTCCAACGTGGTTCCTTTCTGCGGGCTTCAGTTCTTCCCG
>VYZV01032488.1:92669-107058 GCA_013401275.1 Pandion haliaetus
GTCACTCCCCTCCTAGAGGCGGGTCCGACATTTTGGCGCTTCCGACATCTTTGGGGCGGCAAATTGTTCCAGCAGCTACTTAAAGGGGCCGCCTCTGCTGCCCCCCTCCCCTGCCACCAAAGAAAACCACGCCACACAAACCCATAACACTGATATAAAACAAAGATGAAAACCTAAAAAATATTTAGTTTTCTTTTTTAAAATATTTTACATAAAATGTTCAATTTGCTGTTTTTTCTCAGCAGAGTCCTTCTTCTGTTAGAAAGCAGTAACCTGAAAATATGTGCTTGATAATGTTTTTTTTCTGTAAAGATATACACAGTGAATATGCAGTAGACTATATGGAGAGAAGTCCTGAGCGGAAAAGTTTGTTTGCTAATGACTACAGGTAAAACCAAGTGAAAGTGAAGAAGTCCTGATCCATTTGTTTATTACTTACAGGCTTTCAGCTTTCTCTGTATTAAGATCACAGCATCTCTTTGTCCTTTCATGTCACATTCCCCCTTTAATGTTCTGGCACAGTGTAAACAAACATAAAATATTAGTGGTTTTTAAGTGTTTGCAACAACTTACAAGAAAGATTGGGCATCACTGTGGACAACTGGTAAACAAAGAGAAGATGTTATTCTGTTTGGTGAGCATCTGGGGGATAGCATCTTCTAATAACATTGGAAGGAAAATAAAATCATGTTAACTTCTTTTAAAGTTTTAGGGAACTGGCACACATATTTGTTGCTTCCAAACACACAATACTAGAAAAATCAACTACCTACCTCTGAAGAGGGTCTGTCCTCATCAGTATAATTAGAAAAAGGAAATGAACATTTATATCTAGCAGTGGATGTGTACACACAGGTTAAGCATTACTTTCAGTGGATTGTGTCCTTATCAGTTTTGCTTTTCCCATTTAAGAGGCTTTCACATCAACTCCTCTTACCATTCACAAATAAAATAGCTGATGTTCCGGACACCTTCTTCCAACTCTTTTTTTTTTTTTTTTTTTAAACCCCAGGGAAATTTTCTAATAAATACAGTTAATTATGATCTTGCAATCTTTTTCCCACACCATTCCCGGACCTTTTACTTCTATTGATGAAACCATGGTGAAATCAGGGTGAGAAACTAGTAATGGCACCACAGCAAAATGCTTCTAGGAAAGAAACTACAGGTAAAGGAAAGGATGGGACAGGAACAAAAGCTGTGTCTGGTTTCTGGCTGAATTTTGGAGTTCATAGAGCTGCAGTGACTTGCTCTGAAAAGGAACCAGTACTTCTAGAAGTGTTACTAGGTCTTTTTACTTAAACTAAGTAAGATTTCTGTTCATCACTGATACTGTTCAGGTGATTTAACTGTTCTACAGTATTTTCTGTGTGTGGATGGACTTGCAGTTAGTGAACAAAGGATTTTAGGTGTATTTCTTTAATGCTCAAGTTTGAAATTTTAACATAAATTTATTTCCTGGGAAATAAAATAAATTAAGTTGGATAATGCTGATTTATCCTAGATTCATCCAGTCAATATTTTAATAGGAGTCCACTTCAGCTTTTTGAATCTCAGTGTTCTACTCTATTGACTCTTGAGTGGCTCTTTAAATTTATATGCCTCAATAACATAGCTAAGCTGAAGAAGTTGGAGCTTGTACCGAGTGCCCTTCTGCAAAGAATTGTCAGAATATACCTAATGATTTCAGTCCTTTGTAGACTTGAAAAGAAAGGTTCTGCCATTTTTGAAAGACGAGACTATTAAAAGTAACTAGTTCTCCAGGTAAACCTGTGCATTACCTAGAGTTTTCTAGCTTTCTTTGGCCATGTGCAAAAGAAAGCACCAGACGCTGTCAGGCTTAAACTTAAATTATGGAGGGGGAATGACAGAGATGGGATAGCTGGGATATTGTATGGGGATTTCTGCAGCTGCCAAACAGGGGTTCGGGTAACTCACAGTTACCATAGTTATTATACAGGAGTCCTCTCCCACAAAATATGCACACGAGCATAGAGAGGACAAACCTTGCCAGTTATAGCTATGGGCTGCATCATATCATATTATTGCCCCAAATCAGAGTGTTCTTATTAAATGCCTAGAGCTCCCACATTATTCTTGCCTTAAGATGCTAGTGATCTGAATGAAGGTTTGCCTTTTAGATACATTTTGCAGTCCTGCTTGCTTATAGTAACCTGCTTGGAAGTTTATTTTTGAAGATTATTTGCAGTGATTACTTGTACCTTTTTAATAGTTGTCGTTCAGGAAAGAATTATTTATTTGATCCATATGAAGCTGTTAATTCTGATCAACTGTCGTGTTTTCCAAGTCCTGTGCAAAATGTGTTTATGCAGCCAAATGCAGAGGGAGGGATGAGCTTACTGAGGCATAACAGCCATGGAGAATGTGGGAAGTGGGGATGAACGAGTTGCTGATGTGCTTCCCCTTATGAAGGGAGAACGGGGTTGCTTGGAGGGAGGATGTCTCTTCGCTGATGGAAAGGGAATTGGCAAGGTATATATCTTGGGCACAGGATACCCTGAAATCCCTGGAGTGTGCAGGAAAGTTGATTTGTGAGATGTTTGTGATCATGCTGTTTGGATGTAATCTGAAACGTCTCCAGTATTTACATGAGGAAAGATATAAAATAAACAACCAGGAGTTGTTTCAGATCACAAAGCATGCCATATCAGATAAGGGTGAGTGTGGCAGCACTCTGTTCCTGGGACAGCTTCAGAGCTGCAGGACCACAGGTGTATCAGAGACAGGATCCTGCACAGAACACCAAGGGCCACTGAGGAAGGCTGGTGTTCTCTTAACTTTCCATGGAAAATCTATGCTTCCTAGAGATCTTCTCAAGGGGTAACTAACAATCATGCTGCCTTAGTGTGAACAAATCATAAATAGAAAATGTCTGACCTTGAAGGCAGTGGGGAAAGAAACAACAATTCTGAAAAGAGTCTTAAATGTGATTAACTGATTAACATTCATTCTGGGATTAATCATGCTTATGGGTCTGATCCATTGTCCAATGAGGCCAATGAAAACACGTTTACTTCTATGGATCTTCAATCAGGTAATCTATTTGTGAAGTGTACTCTTTATTCAGCTTCTGTTGTCCCAAGATAGGCAAACCACTTATATACAGGAATATCCCTGCTATTGCAATATGATGAATGAACCAGGTTAATAATATAAGTGTGTTAAAAGTCAGAAATTGTAGAATAGTAGGATTCTTTAAAACAGGGTTCTTTTGACAGTCTTGTATGTGGCATTCAAAATCAGAGCTTCCTCTGTAACCTCTCCTTTTTGCAATTGCGGGCAATATCCTCCAGATAACATGCTACCTTTTTCTTGCCATCCTCTGAGCTCAAGACATTTTGAATGGTACAATGATATGTAGCAAACATTTCCCCCAATGCACTAAATATTTGCTGGCGAAGTTTCAAAACCCTGCTACTCCTCTTTGTTTGAAATATTCCTGGTACAGTGTTGCCTTGTGAGTGGGACATGCCTAGTGGCATAAAGATTACCTGAAAAATATCTGAAGATAAGCCTGAGAAGAATGTGTACTCATTTACATGTATAAGAAGTCACAGCAGCTGCTGGTGCTCAGACACAATTATTTTTCATGAAAATGTTTGCAAACAGGTTTCTTTTTTTTAGTGTAATCAGCCCAAGATATTGCATCTGGGAAACATTTGTTGCTGTCAAAAGTAGGCACAAAAAGGGCCACAAGAAGTACAGTTCTCTAAGTGGAAATCAGTTGCATTATTATGACTCTACCTACAGGTGAATGGATGCTGCCTCCTCTGGTCCATCATGCTGAAGGTAGCTGCTATTTGTTTTCTGTATATATATCTCATCTTGTCTCCCTAGGGACATCTGTGGAATTAAATGGTTGGATCTAGGTTTAATTCTACATTCTAGTTAGTATTGTTCTCAGAGTAGATCTGGGAAAAATTCAAACTGTGCGTCATGCTGGTTCATAGAAGAATCTACTATTCCACCTTACTTGAATAAAAGATTTGCTGAAAACCCCTGAAGGGATAGGAAAATCTTCAGAACACTCACTTATCCTCAGTCAATTATAGTAATGGATCTGACTATTGAAACACACTGCACAGCCTTAGCATTGTAGGCTGGGACAGTCTCAGAGGCATTCACTCAGTTCAATGTTAGTTAAAGGTAAGTATTGTTAAGTTTCTATTAGCAGATAAAAGACATTAAAACCAAATCCAACACCACTGAAATCTTTGCAAATGCTAAACATAAGGCTTTCGTCTCTACAGTTTCTATCTTGATTTAAGCCTAAATGTACATGTAATATACCCGCATTGTTGAAAGAGTATTTATAGCAGTAGAGAGCATTGCCTGGTGTGCTGAAAAGCTTGTTCGCCTACCTGCTTACACTAGCTTCCCCATGAAATATAGTGTTTCTAAAATGATATGTGTGATTAGAGACATGCTGTCAGGTTTGGAATTGAGACCAGGCTGCAGTAGGGAGTGTGGAAGAACTCCAGCTTACCGCTTTAAGCTTAAACTGAGCTTTTCATTCTGGGCAAAAACAAAAAATCCTGATGTAAAGGTGACATTCATTTCACCTTCATCAGAGCTGAAGTGTGCTCAATGTAAGGAAGATGGACACAGACTGCAGATGCAGATTAGACGCTCTCAGCACATGGGACCATGAAGAGAAGTCACAGCACAGTCCCCTGTCTGCCTTTTCTGTGCATTACTGTTTTAGCTCTAGTGCTGGTTCCACCAGCTCCTTTTTGCCAAGTATGTGATGTGTCACGGCCAAGAATATGCGTGTGTAATATCCCTGCAGCCTATCCTCTTGTCCTCCTTTGGCTTGCCTCGACTTTCTTTTCCCACCCCATCACCTGCAGAGCTCCTTCCGATTTGGCAGGGCATCCTTTGGACCTTCACTGCTCCAGCCTCAGCAAATCCTAAGTGTTACAGTTGGAGAGAGATTTTAGTTGGCCTTCAGCTCTACAGCTAAATTTCTCAGGATGTGGCTACAAAAAGAAAGCACCCTGGAAAATATGAGAAGACAAACCTGACAGCGTGCTTGGGTATACCACCATCTGTAGCGTATGTTAGACAGGAGCAGCATGCAGTAAATTCTGTCACCTTGCTCTCCACCCTTTTTCGAGATCACTTTTGAATATGTAGAAGTCTTATTCATGAGCACATGAACTGGGAGTGCTCAGTGAGGCAGTGTTATGTGCTGTGAAACTAATATCAACTTCTGCCTTTTCAGTTTTTATTTCCATGTCTGAGACTGACCCCTACTTTGTTTGCAATCCTTTCCCACAAAATCTGGAGGAAAAAAATAGTAAATAGAATCCAATACTTAAGGTATTTGAGGAAAAGAGACTTAAGATTTTTTTAAAGAAATAATTAGTCATTTCACTTTGTACCTTAAACATTTTGATGTATTGGACTGGTCTAATGATATAAGTAGAAATGTGCTTAAGTTCATAAAACCTTATTCTTACTCTCTCCGTGTTGCTTCATAGAGCACACCATAATTTACAGATGTAGTTTTCTTTCTTTCTACTGGGGCTGAAAAGTCACATAACCATCCTCTCTGTCATGGCTCAATGTTCTTCAGCATTATAGTAGTCCACATACTAGAAAACCTTGTTTGGAACATCTTGGAGACTTCATAAGATAATCACTTGTAGGAGCTTTGTTTTCAGACAATGTCGTCTAAAGGACTGATATTTAACAAGCAATTAAAACAGAACTGAGAGGGGTTTGTTTTTTAGCACAGCACCATGGGGATAATTTCATGTCTTCAGTCAAATAATTCAGATTCATGGTTTGAGGCAGAAAATGATAGCAGCTTGTTAGAAGCAGAGCATTATTTATTCTTCTAATAATCTGTGAAGCTTTAGTTTCTAGGTTTTTTTAATACAATACTGATTCTTTTCTTATGGCAGTGTTGATACAACAAATACGAGCACCTCATTCACACACAATCCATGTTTTGTTCATTCTTAGCCTATGTTTTGCAAGTGTCATTATAACTACTTATGCTCATGAGAACAACATGGGCTTGGAAGTTCACCTAGTATTCAGCAGTTTTCAAATGTTGGCCTCAAATTCATTCCTATGGGAAAAAATACTATTTGTTTAAAGACACATTTATTTACTTACTTGTTTTTCTTCAGGAATGGTAACTCCTCTCATGATGCAAACCTCCTGGGAAACCTATCTTGTTCCAGAAATATTTCTGCTGTCATTAGAAATGCTGATGGAATCTGTGTAAGTCACAAAATGTTTAGTTACTGCTCTGTAAAAGGAAAATCTGTATTTTATTACAGCAGACTCATTTTTTTTAAAAAAAAGTATTTATCTTGAAGAGAAGCCTTGCAAACGGTACTTGATACAGTTCATCAGACTTCCAGTTTCTCTGAACAATACCAGTTATAACAGCACAATACCAGCTTTGATCCATTAGCTGTTAGAGGTGTTCTTATTTCTGCTTGCACGACAAACTGTGTTATTTATATTCCTGAAAGGTTGGCTGTGGTGAACAAAAGCAAGGGATTTTTTATAATGATCTAAGTAGCTAAGGCCAAACTTTTTCTTAACTGGCACAGATTAGCATTGTGTAGAAAAACAGCTGATATTGCAGAAAGACATGATAAATGAAACTTTGGAACATTCCACTGTGTACACAAACAGTCCTGAAGAATTTAAAGCTTGGACCCCTACCTGTGTCACACTTCAGTCGATTGGGCTCCTGTTTAGCCTCTTTCTGATTTTTCATTTTTAAGTCATTACAGTATATAATTTACTCAGACCACACCAGCATACTCTAACAGTTATTAAAGCTTAGCCAGTGGTTTTGTATTAGAAATGCTCTATTTTTAGAAGTTTCTAACTAGACTATAAAAATAACTTTGGACAGACTTGGAGTTAGAAAGCTTCTGCATAGGCATTGTGTTAAAAAATGTAATTAAAAATAGCAGGCTGTGTTTGGAAACAAATAAATGCAACTAATTTGTGTAACAGTATTCTAGTCACCCTCTGTGTACTGTGACTTCCCTATCAAAGCAGTATCTCAGGATTTTGCTCATACATTTATTACACTCTTTTACCAGCTTTATGCATGGTTCTTCTATATATCTGCTGCATTCCTAGCTTTTCTGGTTTTTTAAATTTATCTTCCCATGCACCTTGATCGACATACAGCCCTCTTTACCCTGAAAGAACTGTATTGTTAAAGATGTGGAGGTTAGGTGAATGGTGGGTGATGCACACGCAACCATGGATGTTGGTAGCTTAGTCTTTCCAGCAGATAGTTGGAGGGGTTTTCCGTTTCTCTGTACCTTACCAGTTGCATTCAGGAGAGGCTGCAGAAGCTGTGAAGAAGCTGTGAGGGACTGTTGTGAAGGCCCTTTACCATCCGTTTCTTCTGCCACAGGGATGTTGGCAGGAGGGATGGGGCTTGAGTGGAGATGTGTCAGCACTCAGATGGGAGCACCACTAGCCTTTACTAAGCCAATAAAATAGCTACAGAGTGTGGAGAGGAAGAAAGAGAAGAAAGGAGCCACATGACTTAATTTTTCCATGTCTAAATGAATCTAAACAAGTTGTACTTGTGGGGCTTTTTATTTTTTTAGAAGGAGGCTTGTGAGTGTTGTGTCTGTGTTGTTAGAAAGCTGGCAGCTCTGGTTTGGTTAGGTCAATTTTTACCCTTTCTGCTGCCTTTGCTTGCATGTTGGCCTGATTCTTCACATCATGGAGGTACAGACAGCAAAGGAACAGATGTGATTCCTGGATCACTGAAGCATAATTGCTTTAACCAATGAGCTAGCTCCTGTTACTTACATTTGGTACAATAGGCAGCAGGTCGCTTAAGCAACAGTCACCTATCTAGGGTCTGTTTTTTTTTCCAGATCAGCGTACAAACGATGTCACCTGGCAGAGGAACCAGAAGATTATAAAAAAGGATAATGGACCATTTTTAGCAGCTCAGGCTGAAGAAAAGCTATCTGCTCCAGGAGCTCAGTGGGGTGGAAGGGAAATGAATACAAACAAACCTGGAGGGAAGAATGAGATAGAACAAAGGGCACCGTTTTCAGGTATTAGGGGTGGATTCAGCCCACCTGACTTAGGTGCTTAACTTTCTGATGTGTGTTGAAGCAGCCCTAATGGAGATGCTTTGCACACCTCCCAGTCATTGGGGGAGGCAGCTGCTTGTGGAGATTTCCAGAAACAGGTCAGGTCTGTGTGAGGTGCTGCATGCTGGGTGGGCGGGATCCTACCCTTGGCAGAATAATAACCTTCAGTAACAACTTATAATTTGTCCTTTAAGTAAAAGGAGCTGTGTTTCAATTCCTTGCAAAGCTTCTGTATACATGCATACAAGTCTACTAAAGGGCTAACGTGCAGGCTCCTATTTCTGGCATGCGAGAGCAATCTGTGAAGTTGGTACTTTGCCCTGGGACGTGCAACTGCATTTTGAGTTCTTGGTCTCAGGAGTCTTGCAAGACAGAGGATGTGCTCTTTGGGAATATACCACAGGGATTTAGGGGCTTCTAGACACAGCTTAGGCTCCAGAGACTTGCAAGTGCTACATATGCAAAGTTTGAATTCCCAGTAGACCATCTGAGCTTTCAATAGAGGGTGTTTGATTAGGTTTTTTTCCCTTGGGATAGTGAAAGTCTCCATTTCCTCCATGCATATTCAATGATTATGTTCTTTTAGGCTTGATTGCTGTTCTCTTTCTGTATGGGGAAAAGAAATACACAGTCCTTGTTACTAACTTGAGTTTGAGAGTCTTAGAGTCTCTGGAATCTGGCTTTAAAATATGTATTTTTCTAGGTTCTTTAAAATATTATTCTGTAGCACGTAAAGGTATAGTTATATGAATATTTTCTTCAGCAGCAAAGCAAGTTTAAACTATACCCTTAGGCAAATAAAACATCTGTAATGACACTGCTGGAAATTTCATAAGCAGTTTTAATTGCATATTTACAAGGAATATACTCACATTAAGATGAAGGAGAGGTTAGTACTGAGTTATGTGTGGAAGTATCTATTAATCAAAACAGCGATAGATGATCTCAAAACAAAATACTTTTTTAAACTTGCCAAAGAAAGCCTGGCGGACAAAACCAGCAGATCTGTTTGGACATTTATGTTTCAGTGTTTCAGGCTGTTAAGCACGTTGTCCCATTCTGAATTGAGTGCTCTTTCAAATGAAAAGGCAGCAGAAATCACCAACATTTAAGACTAGAAGGCGTATTTCCAAGGTGTACTAGGAATATCATTCAGCTACATCCTAACGAAATGCCTGTATTTTCTTCATTCGTAGAATTAGATCTGCACTAACTGCATTCAGGAATCTCTTCCCTTTAAAAAACTAATAGGGTTCTGCTTCTAACAGTTGTGGACAGCTTTTAAAAATATAAACCAAATGTAATCTCATACAATGTTGTTTTCCTGGGTTAGCTGGCAGCCCGAAATTATAAGGCTTGGCCCATTTCTTTAATAAAGGGCTTGAGTGAGAAACCCTGGAAACTGCTGAAATACCAACACATTGACTCTTGCTGCAGAAACACATAGTTAATGTATGCCTCCTAAAATCCAAATATATATCTGTGCCTTGTGAGTTTCCAGCAAATCTCAGCTTGAATGGACTCAGCTGCCAAGATCTTCTTCTTCACATTCACCACCCTGTCCCACATTCTGCAGGCACAGGAGAATGGCAGGTTAGGTAAGAGTTGAAAATGCCGCCTTCTCCATCCCAGTAATGATCACGGAAAAATGTACCTGGACTATGTCTGGTAGCAGGCTGTCTCACCTTTTTTTAAAACACCTCTATTGCAGAGGACGAATAATTTCCAGTGTAAACCCCTGCAAAACTCCTTAAAAACAAAAAAAATCTGCTATATCACTGTGGGATCCTACTATCCTTACTGTAGCATTTAGCTCTTCTTATTAAGGACAAAATAGGGATGGGATTATGATAATTCAGGTTTAACACTTTAGTCTGCTCAGATAAAGCTGTAGTCTGACTCAGGGTGGCAGTTCCTGTGCTCCTTTATTGCTAACAATTTAGTTATACTGCAGTGAGTGCATTCACTAATACTATGTGACCACAGCAGGATTAATCACATGAATAAAGACAAGAGGCTTGGGTAAAATTAGAAACTAAGCAATGGAATATATTTTATTGTACTACAAAAAGCCATGTAGTACACTCTAAAGTGGCACTGGAGCTATAAAATTTGGTTTTAAGTTTGTTGTGGAAAACTCCAATTTCCTGTTTCTCTGTGAAACTGAACTACATAATATTTTCATTTGGGGGGGAAGAGGGAAGAAAATAAACAGACCCAGCCGGTCCAGGTAATTTCTAAATTATATTCTGCAAGTGGGCTTAAGCAAATTCAAGAGTTTCAGTGTTGTTGCTGCTCAAGCTATCAGCACCTTGGCTGTCCCTGAGCTGGCCAGGCAGGATGCTGCAAACAGGGAGTGCAAACCCGGAGACGATGGGGTTGGCAGGTACCCCAGCCCCTCGCCAGCCTTCCCAGACACTACATGAAAGGGAACGTCTCTCTGGAGGCGGCCCACGGGGAATTTCTGATCATGTCCAATGATTAGTCCTGTGAGTTTGGCAGCAAAGAGATGAAGAAGTAATTGTACCATCTCAAAGTAATTTTCTGTTGGTAATAGTCTGGTTTTGTCACACATGTAACAGGACTAGGAAGCCCCATAGCTTTCTTATTAATTCACATGTCTTGACCACTTGTTTTTTCCTTAGAGTTGAACCTGATTCAACTTAATCCTTTTCCACTAGTTCCCTGAATATTTATTGTGAATAAACTTCAAATGTTTTAGTACTTAGCCCTTATTTCTACCCTGGTACACAACTCTAATGAGTTATTTTAGAATTTTTTTAACTGAATCCTTTTCTTTTTCCAGCAAAACACACAGCTGGCTAAGAACTGTGTCATCTTATAGCTTTTTTTTTTTTTTTCTTTTGTGTAGTTTCAGAGTTGACAGCTCCATCATAAATTTAATTGGAAGGTTGATACCTATTTCTGGACAAACAAGGTCTCTGCATGGGAAAGGTTTCTTCCCCCTCTGACCCCAAGGCAGTTAGAAGTTAAAGAAGTTTATGTAAAGATAAAATTACATTTAAAAAACTGTAAGTCATGCAAAGAATATTACTGTTAGCTGATGCCTCCACCACTCAAGTCTCTCACTTATGTAGGACCAGGATATGACTTAGACCATCCAAAGAAAAAAAAAAAGTAAAATTTAACACTTGGAAAGGAGCACTGTAAAAATAACATAAATCTATAAAGCTTATTGTCTTTGTTTCTAGATCATTATGCTTATGCTGTACTAAGGCATATATCCTTTGCTTCTGTCTAGCTTACCAGGAGATTCAGGATGCTTTGTGTCTCTGACCTTTCCTCTTCATTGTTTCTCAGTCCACCAATCTTTGTGTCACCTGCAAATTCAATCAACAATGATTTTTCATTGTTTTCTTTTTTTTTTCCTGCCAGGTTCCTGAAAGGTCCAAAATGCAATCTGTGCAGGACTCCATCAGCAACACTCCCATATAGTAGCGAGTGTCTGTTTACAATTACATTTTGAAACCTATCAGTTAGCCAGCTCTTAATTAATTTAATGTTGTGTCTGCTATATTGATATTACATCATTTGAGTTACCTGATCAAAATATTTTGTGGTACCAAGTCAAATGCCTTTCAGAAATCTAAGTATATTACATTATCACTATTACTTTTATGAATCAGATTTGTAAACTCATAAAAAAAGATAGGAAATTTTCTCTGACAAAGCCTATTTTCCATAAATCCAGGGTGATTGGCATTAATTGCATTATTCTCCTTTAATGCTGTATTAATCAAGTTCTGTCTCTTTTCCTGTTTCATTTTACCATGGACTGCAGTCCTGCTGACAGCCTTATTGTGGACTAAGGTGTCATTAATCCGTTTAAGATATTGCCACAGCATAATTTTTCCTTTCAGCCATCTGGAACTTTCCCAATATTCCAAGAATTACTGAAAATTAGCTTTAGCATACAGATAGATGTGGGGAAAAGGATGCATAAAACATGATCCTTATTGCTTTCTTTCTTGGAAAAGATACCAGGACCATTGCCATTTCCCTAAATCTGCTGTGTCCAGCGTGAAATCACAGAACAAGAGATGATGCAAGGAGCCCTTTTTTTTTTTAAGAAAAAATCACTTTTCTGGCAGCCTGCCCACTTCTCCTGGCCCGTGGGTTGAAAAGCCAGATGAAATCATGTGTCTGTCTTTGCAGTACTGTCTGCAGTACCAATGCTCAAGGATCACAGTTGTTACTGGGATCACCTGGGAGGAATAGATTTCTTAGACCAGGAGTTGGAGGTTTGCATTAGAAATCACAAAATATCGAAATATGCACACATTTTATTTCATTTTTCAGGTTGTTTTGTAAGATTTTTTGATTCAAGCTGAGCAGGTTGATTAAATAATATATTGACTTAAATAAAATGAAGTGGCTGAAAAGAATGTCACTGTACCAGTGGACATGACATGATCTATGACATCTTTTGGGGAAAAAGAATTGGATAGATATAGTCAATTATCTGCACAGAGGCAGAAAAGAAAGCAAGTAGTCCTGAAGCACTATGATTTTGTAAATCTTTGAACTGAAAATTCCTTTTTCCTATCTGAAATGTTGTTTCTGGCACTCCTTCCTGCAAGGAAATGGAGTGAGTGGGAGCCACAGAGCCTCAGAGCATTACACAGGCTGCTTGTTGAATAGCAGCCTTAGTTACTGACATGTGAACGAGAGGCTGATGGGCAGTCAAAGGTTCCATAGCCCCTGATGTGGGCAGAGCATTTGCTACCTTTCATGGGACTTGGGCTTTTCTAGATGAAAAATTACTGGACGAGGCAGGAAAACAGGTTATGTTGAAGTGCTGGGAAGCAAATGACAGCCATCCTGATGCACACTGCTCAGGGCTCTGTATGGAAGAACTGGACAGCTGAAGTGACATTAATATGGGAGATGTTGTGCAGATGAGTGAACTTAACGGAATGTTTCCCATTTCGCTTCATACATTGAGATCCTCCATCCCCACCCTGTGTTTTCTGAGAGATTGGTAGCACATCAGAGCTCCTAGAGCTCAAAAGAGTTCTGCAGAAGACACCCCAAATTGGATTTACATGCTGGTTTTTGGGCAAAGGCAAGCAAATTCAGGCCATGCTCTGGAAAAGAGAAGTATAAATCACCTCTGAACTCGAAGCCATGGAATGCTAGTTAGACTAGTGCATAGCCTGGATCAATAAACTTTACAGAGAGGCAGTTCTGTCTCACTCTTGAATCTCTACCGCTGACAATTGAGTGGTTTATAAGGTGCATTTACCTTAAAAGCTATTGCAGCTATTATAAAGAATCAAGCCAAAGACTCTCTAGAGTGTTTTAATCAGATGAATTTGAACTGGTTAACTTTTTAATGAAGAAATGTAGCTTTCAAAATGCTAAACTATTCCATTTTGTTAAAGGGTGAAAATGAAAAAATTCTTTTGATTTAACATAGTTTTACACAGAAAGGTTTGATCATGAAAAAGTTGGAGTTTATTGAAATAAAAAACAATGTGAACAGCAAATTTCAAATGATCCAAAATGATTTTCTGTGCAAGCTTTCGTAAGGCTGATTTTTTAATGATTCAAAGTAAAATTTTTTGCCAGATCCACAAAATTTGTTCCTATTTTCTGACCAGTCAGGTTGAAATATAACTCTTACTGACATGTAATTTTTATGATCTTAGCAATAGTAGACTTTTTGGGTGGAGAACAAAAACTAGTCAGACAAAAAGGTATGTGTCTGAAAGGAATGGGTATGGTGTGACGCCAAAATTCATGCATTACCCCTTTTTCAAGGCTTACTTTGAATTTCACAAATACTATGAGGTTTCAACCCATGCTGAGCCTAAAAAAGTTAGAGAAAATTGTAAATGCTTCACATATTTTCCATCAAGATGCAAGACTGTAATGTGAGAGACAATTCATGCTGACACTAAGGCCTTCCCATGAATTTCTTGGTACGTGGTCTTTACCATTTGGTGAAAAACCTAAGGTGAAAGCAAGCTGCATAACATTCTTGCTGTGCAGTCCCTGAATAGAGACAATCAGTCATCACAGCAAAGTTTGTGTAGAGAAATAATGCTTAAACAGCAGTCCTAGAAATACAGCTTTTGAAATTGCTACACATTTAGAAAAAACTGACCAGCATGTTCTCATGAATGAAACAAAAAGCTTTGCAAAGTGCTGGCTATGAATTTACACTGTTTGTGTAATCATACTGAAGGAAAATCTAAGAAATGCCTCCACTGTCAATAGTCTAACTATTCCTTGCTGCTTGTTAC
>VYZV01032488.1:107524-125424 GCA_013401275.1 Pandion haliaetus
TAGTAAGCAGATGCCATCACTTGAAAGACTCTTGCTATTTCTGATTTTTCTTTACTTTCTTCCCGAAAGATACTCCATACTTTATTACCCAAACTCCGATTACAGACCTGTAAGAAGTAGACGTGTGCATGAGTGAACTCCTCCCCCCAATCTGAACAGTGTTCCATGTTTGAAAAACCTGTAGTTAGCAATGTATTTGTGAGGACACTCATGGAATCATTAAGTTAATAGTTGAAAGCTCATTTATGGCTAATTCAAATAACAGGAGATTTGATAACACATTTCTCCCTTTTTTATGATAGCATATTGTTTAGCCTTATTCAAGGAGGAAAAAGCAGCCTGCTTGAAGGCATACAGAGTTCTGAGATAAATAATTAAATAGATTCTGATCTTGAAATATTTTCTTATACCATGCTGCCTTCCTCTTGACAATTTGGTGTGAAATTACACCATTCAAATGAGGTAGTAGTTTGCATTTACTTTACATGGAATAAAATCACTCCTCAAGGTGAAATGCCAGAGTGAGGCTGTAAAACTAAGAGAAACAGTGATCAAGATCCACTGTTAGTAGATCCAGTGTTAGCTGCTTCAGATTATATAAGCCAACAGAGCTGCTTGTCTTTTTGGTTAGTATCTTCCAGCACGGAGGGAAACTTTTGCATAAAATACTAGGACAATGGTTGAATCTCTTGGGAAAGCCATATAAATTCATTAAAAGTCATCATGCATCTACCAATCTTTTTTTTTTTTTTTTTTAAATGCAAAACTTACAAACCCAAGTTAATTTTCTTCTCTTTCTATTTTGCAGCTTCCCCTCTCCCCCCGCCCTCTTTTACCTCCTCCTGCTGCAAGTCTAAGAAGAATGGAAATTCTTACTGAGATCAGTCCATTATAAGAAGATTGCATATAGATTAAGAAACAGAGGATTTATGGAGGACTCAAATTTGTAGAAAATGGAGGACTCATTTAAGGGCATTTGGAAGCCTTTTATGGATTACATATACAAAACAGATGTTACATCTTAGAAAAATTTGTAATTCATTGTTATTTCCTACTTGACTATGGGGTGGGAGAAAGACTACATTTTATAGCATTGTGAACTGAGACAATTTTTTTTCACACAATAGAGTTGCTTTGCTTCCTTTCCTTTTCCCTGTTGGGGTGTGTGTTCTCAATTACAGAATATAGCACCTCTTATGACAAATAGTTATTTTTTCACAAAGAGAACAATTATTCAAAAGCCACCAAGAACAATAAAGAAGAACAGGAGTAGGAACACAATGCCTTGGTTCTAAAAAAGAAACTTCTTATTTAAGTAGAAACCACAGAAATATTGATAGGAACCATGTTAACTCTCCTTTGGGAATAATCCATCATTTGGCTGATATGAAACAGGACTGAGGTTTGTGCCTTCTCTTTATTGCACTAATTAGAGATCTTGCTAGGTCTTCACTTAAGTCAGCTGAAAAATGACCTGTTTGTCAGAATAATACTTGTGAACCTTAATCTTTTTAAGGGTGCCCTCGGCATGGTTGCTCTATATGGGGTCTGGGGCATGCTGTCTCCAGAGATTCCTCTATCCATAACAATTCTCTTCTGATCTGCTTTGTGAGCTTTTCTCTGAGATTACACACAGGGGCTGTAGGGCCATGGGTGGGACATCTCTTTGGGTTCCCACATGAAGCCCAGACCCATCATGGGAAAAACTTTTAATTGCAACGACCATTTCTTCTTCAAAGGCCTTGCTACTCCTCCACTTTCCTTAAGGCAATTTGTATATCCCAGGGAGTTGGCAGAAATCCTCAGGCCTTTTGCAGGCCAAAGACTGTCTTGGGCTGGTAGAATTAAAGCAAAGTTCATTTTCTGCTCAGAGGCAGTGCATTGAAGGGAAGTGGTTCTTGAAATTTTTGTTTTCTGTCTTTATACTTGCATTTCCTGCCACTAGATTGCTTCAGGAGTCTCTTTTTCATGTATGCTTTTTAACCTAGCTATGATTGTTATTTGGCAGCTACTGCCTCTTTTGGAGTGCTGCCACTTATTCCTTATGTTTGCTGATCTCTGTTTAAGTATGTTGAACATTTAATTTGGAGGACCTGTCTATGACTTTTACCAGCTGATTGCTTGTTACTGGTGCATAGTGGCTAGCTATGTCAGTACCTAACTCCTGTGTTCCTAACACCTTTTGGTACAGAAATAATGGTCTTAAAAGAAACATATTATGTGCAAGTTTTCCATTCTTTTTTAAAGGAGGACTTCTTTGACATATTTTTCTCAAGGTTAAAATCAGTCATAGTATATGCCAATAATAGTATGTGTTTTCTTTCCATGATTTCAAATATTGTAAAATTTGAAGGGGGAAAGATGAAAAAGTGGTCTTGGAATTAGGACAGAAGAAAGAGAATTGAAAAACTCACATTCAGTTTCTTTATCTAGCATTGAATAAGTGTTTAACTAGTCCAAGACCCAAACCTTTCTGCCCTTGCACTTAGATTTGTAAATGAGACTACTTTTTAGTTTTTATTATGTATTTGGGGGTGTGTATATTTCTTCTGTGAGATTATTATCACTTATTAAACATATAAAAAGCACAAAAGAACATTTTGAACATTCAGATATGACTGTGCTGTGTATTATTTATTACCTATTGAGACTTCCAAAACAACTGAGCCACTGCACTCCAGACATCCTTGGCATAGTTAAATATGTTTCTAAACATGACACTCTGCTCCTGTTATTGGCTGTTCTTTTCTTAATGTTTATGGGAAAGGAACCCTCCCTTATGGCTGAAAAAGCTTGGGCTCTTTCAGAAGAAAGAAGGGAATTTTGTTGGACTCACAGAACTTATTAGGGATTTCACTAGGGTTTTTTGTTGTTGTTGCTTGCTTGTGGCCATTGTAAATAGTTGTGGTAGTTTATTTGCCTGAGTTGGAGAGTAGCCTAGATGTGGTAAAGAAAATTTTGGGGTGATTATAGCTTGATGGAGATATATCAGGACTGTGGGTCTGGTAAAATGTTTGGGGAGGGGAAAGAGAACAGCAAAACCAGCCAGAAAATACTATGTTTGCCACTTAACTGCTCCTGCTGCACAGGAATTCTAGCTGAAAAGAAGAAATACCCACAGCAATTCCTGCTCTGATGGATGGCCTGTTAGGACAGAGGGTTGCAGGCAGGCAGGGTGGTTCCCTTAGCAAAGGAGAAGCCTTCACTAAAACTGGGGCTGAAGAGATCCAGAAGCCTTCCTGAGTGTTTGAGGTTTCCATGTTCTACTGGATGAGTGGATCATTAAAATAGCTCTTTACCTCACTAGGAAATCCTGTGCAATATGTTATACATGATTCATAAAGACAGCAGAAGAATTAAGATAGTCTTGAAACTATTATTCAAGACTAATCAAGCATGACTGATTTTAATCATAACAGCTTTTTGGTCAGTATCTGGGGCAAATATTTTTTTTCTAAATTAGCACTCTCAGCCTGTCTAGAAGTTATTGAGAATTGCCTGCAGAAACTTACTGCCAAATCCTTTTTTTTTTTTCACTTGGGTATTCACGTGCTGCTGTAAGTTTCTTCAGTAACACTTGTGATGAAATACATACCCTACCTGAACTGGATCCCAAATCCAGACAGTGTATCTGATTTTGTAGTGATTTACAGGGCTAAGTATGACATCAATTTGACATATAACCTGGCTCACCAGACTGACAAAATACTGGAGGAGAGTGGAAAAAGTAGAATATATAACCACCTTTGATGTGTCAAAGCTGTGCTGTCAGATTACCCTGGTCCCACGGCCCTAGGAGCTGACAGACTGGCCTGCTCCATGGTCTGTATTGGCTGGAGAATTGACTCTTTGGGCTTCCTGGAAGTCCATCATTCTCAAAAGCAGGAATGAGCTAAGGCTGATCTCTTCTTGAAATATTTGCTGAGCTTGAAGAACAATTATTCTTCTCAGCTGAGGCTTCAAGACTGTTTATCCCCTTTCCTTTTTGTCATCTGTCTCTACACCACCTCCTCTTACTTTGAACTGCTTCAGCACCACTGACATCATTATAGAAACATTATTTATTATGGTTCAGTGCAACTTCAGCCACAGTGAACCAGCAAGCTGACTGGTTTGGGGATCTATTGCAAAATACATCAGATTCATTCCAAGTAAGCAAATGAAAAAAGCCTAATATTGTGATACCACCTCAACTGGAGGAAAACCTGTGCAGTGGCAATGGCCCTTAAACTTGCTGCAGTAGAGGACTTCTGCTGACCCCACCATTACATACTCAGCTGGGTATGCCAAGACCAAAATTTAAAGTATATCTTTGAGGGAAAAAATGTTCCCATTCTCCGACAGAGCAAGAATTCAATATCCACCATTTAAAAAGTAAGCAACCCTTCTCCATCTTAGCCAGTTATTACTGCTGACTCGTGTAGATTTGGAATAATCATAGCCACCTGTCGTGGTTTAACCCCGGCCAACAACTAAGCACCACGCAGCCGTTCACCCACTCCCCCTCCCCACCCAGTGGGATGGGGGAGGAAATCGGGAAAAGAACTAAAACTCGTGGGTTGAGATAAGAACGGTTTAATAGAACAGAAAAAAAACCTAATAATGATAACACTAATGAGATTACAACAATAATAATAAAAGGATTGGAATATACAAGTGATGCACAATGCAACTGCTCACCACCCGCCGACCGACGCACCCGGAAATCCCCCCCTCCGCCATGCGCCCACCGCAGTTCCTAAAACGTCATATGGTATGGAATACTCCATTGGTCACTTTGGGTCAGCTGCCCTGACTGTGTTCCCTCCCAGCTTCTTGTGCCCCTGCAGCTTTCTTGCTGGCTGGGCATCAAAGGCTGAAAAGCCTTGACTTTAGACTGAACATTACTGAGCAACAACTGAAAACATCAGTGTGTTATCAACATTCCTCTCATACCTAGCTCAAAACTTAGCACTGTACCGGCTGCTAGGAAGACAATTAACTCTATCCCAGCTGAAACCAGGACACCACCTTAAGTGTGTTTATTGGGTAGTAGAACACTTCAGAGCAGGCAAAGGTAAGCTGCCTATGCAGACATATTGCATGCATATATTTAATGCTTTAATTCTTGAAAATGCTTGAAAATGCAGACTTTACCAAAGAATTTTTCACACAGGTATTTTCAAAGGAGGTGAGTTTGAAGATGGAAGTTACTCTTGTCTGACTGATCCAAGAGCTTCTTCCAGAAAAGCACAGTGAAACATTAAAAGAGTGCCTCATTGTCACCTGGGAAGTTGAAACTCTCAAGTAGCATCTGCTGGGGATTGCTCTGCTTATTCTGACTGGTACTGCCATGATAAAAATGACTGCAGTCTGTATTTATAGCCTGTCTCTGCTCCTGGACTACCCAAGTAATTGCTGCCTTATCTCATGAAATCACAAGACTTATGGCTGTTGAAGAGTCTTTTCGTTCATGAAGAAGTGAACATTGATGAAGAGAATGGAGGAATTTTACAATAGTATACAAGGATCTACAAAAGCAGCTGCATTTGCACTGTTTGCTTGAAAAATCATTAAGGTGCCAGGGATCAGCTAAAATTATTCCCAGCTGAAAGATGTAAGTAGCCCCTTAGCTGCACTCTGGTTTTCCCAGAGAAGTCTAATGTGTGAAATAAGACTTACAAGGACTACCAGGAGCAGCAGGCTTTGCTCTTTCCTGTCTCAGCCAAGGGTTTTTTTGGTTTTTTTTCACTTGAAAATAAAGTAAATTTAAAGTACTGCCTGTCTAACAGGCTGTTGGCAGTTTATTCATTTGGGCCGGTGAACATGGAGCCCATGAAGTCCTAAACTAATTTATGGCTCTGTTAGTCAAAATCAACAACTTAAACTTTACCTGCAAGCTCACAAACATGTAGTATATCTTGTGGAGTGCTGGGTTGGTATTTACAGTGGGGTATTTGTCACAGCTTCATATGCTCTGAGCCAGAATCAGTTTCTATATGCATTCAAGCTGTAAATCTCTGAGCACTTGTTTTCGGAGCATGACAATGACACAGCTATGCCTGCCCCTGAAAGAACTGTCACAATGCCCTGCATATGCCTTGATAACGCAGCAGGGATACTTGTGCCTTCTTATTCAACAGTGCATGGTCACAGGTTCCCTTTTTCTGCACTTATACTATTATGACCATTTATAAAATCGGTGATGCTGAAGAAGCATAAATTCTGAACACTTAGTTCTTCTAGAATTCACCATATGATCTCTGGGGTTCTTTGTAGTTGTGATTGAACTATCAGGGTAAAGGTATTCTTCATCTCTTCCTTAATTTTAAAATTACCACTTGTAAAAAATAGTAACTTAGCTTCCCTTCAGTCCAGTTCTCCTTCACATATGAGTTTTGCTGGAATGGATGATGACAATAGCAAGCCTTTTGGTGGGTTATGTAACTTGGGCATTTAGCCTTTGAGTTCTACATGTTTGAGTATTCAATCTCTTTTAGCTTTACACACTTCCGTACTACTACTTATTGTAAAGAAAAACCATAATATTCTAATAAATCTATGAAACTAGTTTTTTAATGACAACTAGGTCCTACTAGAAGCTGAGCTCAGAAGACTAACCTTATTTTACTAGAGAACTTTACAGGTAAGATTCAGATTGTTTAAATGTAGCTGTATAGAGTTTCTTCTATAGCTGGTGGACTGGGCCAGAAGGTGGTTCATTTCCCTCTACGGTAATGGCTCAGCTGCATTAGATATTTTTCTGTCTCCACTGTTTAAAGAGGAAGTTAAGATTATGATCTTAAGAAACATACATATGATCAAATAACTTAATTTTGCTCCTGGGTCTGGTCCTTGATTGCCTGCATAATGAGTCACAGATCAAAAGTATGACCAGTTTTGAAAAACCTGGCAGAGACACACATGAGTATAGATTTCTGCATTAAGTACCAGCTTTTAAAATCTTGTCATAGTGATGTTAACTTGAAAAATGAATGACTGGAATAAATCAATTTTGTTTGATGTAAAATTCAGTGTTTATAATACTGATTCAAGTTTTGCATCTGGCAAGTATCTTTTCTTTAGTGACCATAAAATTTGGATGAAAGGTTAGCTGAAATATTTCATTCTCCTACCTGACAAGAATGAAAAAATACTTTCAGATTAAATTGTAATAAACATGGTAAAATAATAAGGAAATGGAAATTTGCTGTTCCAGGGCTCTTGTTCTTAGACTATGCCTCAAAGCATACACCTGTTGTTGACAATATTTTTCTATTATTTCTCTGTAAAAATTGTTAGAAATAATTTTTCTGTCATTACTTTTTGAATTTAGAAACCTATCTTACAAATTTTTTTATTTTTTTTAAATTTAGAAAGGGGAATGTCATTACTCAGGTGGACTTCTGCCATTTCTCTTGGTAAGATCACTTTATATTTACTCAGTACTACAGGGCCTCAGGCTACATTTGTAGTGCATTTATAGCAACTGAATAATGGAAATCAGTACACATCCTTGCTGAAAAGTGTTAAGATTTTTTCCACTGGAATATACCATCCCAGATGGTTTTGGCATTGACAGCATAGACAGCTTTATTAATATCCCTGACAGCATCTTGTTAACTGCACTTCACTGTTTATTGTAAAGAATTGGTAGTAAGGCCAAGGTGATTTCAAGAGAAAAAATGAACGTGAACTCAAGAGTTTCAGAAACTTTTAGTGAAACCTAAAAAGGTGTTCTGTTCATAGCCCAGTAGAACATTAAATGTAGTAAAAACCAATGGCTTTGTGCACTTGCTATGGGTTAAATATCTCAATCATTTTTTGAAAAAACAGTCAGTTAGTTTTCTTTCTTCTTTTTTTAATCAGTACAGTTTCAGAAGCAATGATGATTCAGGAATTAAGGATACTGGTGCCAGTCTGCAATAGAGATGCAGAATTATCCTTTCATTGCTAGATATATTTAAAAGCCAAATGAGAGCAAGAGATGAATATCACTTCTTCAGTCAAGGCAAAGTAACAAGTCAGGCCTTGAGGCTATCTAGGACATCCAGTCAGGAGCAGCAGAAGACAAGACTGGAGACTGGCCTACCTACAATGTAGCTCAAGGCAGGTCTGGATGCCCAGGCATGAATTTACACGGAACTTCTGGGCCATACGCAGGGGGAGAGTATGGTCAGGGCCAGAGTTTAAGCCTTGGACCAGGTTAAGATGGTCAGGACCATTAAGACCTGTTAGTGTACTCAGGGTCCTGACAGATACTACTTTCACCAAAACTCTTTTTCACCCAGATTACAGAAGCAATGCTCCATTTCCTTCCTAACTCTCATTTATCCTTGATGCAGTCCAGACAAGAAATATTCTTTTAAATTTTGTCCTCCGCTATTTCTTCCTGAGGTTGTACCCCTGGATCTCTTCCAGGGATCAAATTGTTTCTTGAGCAATTCCATTCCTTCGTGGGCTCTCCTGAACGCTCAGCTTTTGGTAAGTATTTCTCAGGGGTTTCTAGTTGGTTTGCCCACCTTCCTCTTATCTTCAAGCAGCAGAATCCACAAGCTCACACTCAGCTTCTCTTTCAACCTTGATCTTATCTTGTTCAGGTTGCTTTTCCCTGTCTCATCTCAAACTCCAGCTTGTCTTTCTCACATCTTGTGAAAGTCTCTCTGTCAGTCAGCTCAAGCTCAACACAGTAAAAAAGGCCTTCCAGTCATTTACTAAGGGGATGTCACTGCTGAAAGAGCAGGCAATAGCAGGGAAACGCCACTGCCTAGCCTGCCACTACCTCCACAAAACCGAGCATAGAGGAAATTTGCAGATTATTTCTCCATAATATTTCTAAAAAGTCTTTTCCTCTCCATCCACACAGCTAATATTAAAATCCAGATTTAATTTGATTCTTGTCAGTGTAATGATACCTTTCCCAGTGCTCTCAAATACAAACTTTCTAGAATGTAACTGATAAGATGATTTTCCTAGCCCAACACTTTGGCAAAATTACTCCCCTTTGTGATATCTCCCTTCTTTTCTTAAGGTGACTGACTCAACTGAAACCCTCAAGTCCTCAAGAGCACCTGCATAGTGGACTTAGGAAATACATAGGCATTATTTTAGCAGCACTGGTCCTCCTTGCAAGCCCAGGCACTTCAAAATTAAATATATCTTCTCTTAAGCTAAAAAGACTCTGAGCCAATATGGCTATGACTTTATTACTAAAGAAGTCGTCCAAGGGATAACCTCAGGCTTTGTGTCCAGGTGCCATGGTCTAACCCACACCATACTGCTAAGCACTACTCTCCTCTGTAAGAGATTTGTATTGTAGGGAGAATAGTAAGAATGACCTAGCAGTTAGGTAGCATTGACAAACAGGGGCCAGCTGGCCCCCTTTCATTCAGCAGTAATAGTTTGCACAGTGGGATGGTATCCCATTAGATGCCATTAACATTACCCTAACTGAACAAATTCTGTATAAGGTATGTGGCAAATGAATTGGAAATTGGAAAAGAAATGCAGCTCAGTGGAGGTTAAACATTCGCACTGAGGAAGGGAAGTGGGGGGGAATATGCTAAAAATACCATGCAAGAGTGTCTCGTTTAACTAAACTGAATAAAAGCTTATCAGCCGTATTTCCCCTTTCATTTGGATGGGTACTTAGCAAGCTAGATAAATATACACCTACACCTCTATCCTTTTTTCGATTACACTGATATGCCACTGAAATTGTTTTCTGTGTTGCTAATAGTAACAGTGATGAGAATTTGAAGACAACTCAGTTCAGGTTGCTGAAGCATTTTGCCTTAGAGACAGTTTCTCTAGTTAGGGCTTTTGGTTAATATTCACGAGAAATCAGTTTTGTACACCCAAAGTGCTTGTCCTACTAAATATAAATTCACGTTTTCATACTAGGAGGGCCACTAGTATTATGAACAATATTTTATTCAGAAAGGTAAATCTCAAAAAAGGAGCACTCATTTCCTCTTCTAGTAAGAGTGTAGAGGAGAATTGTATTATCACAAAGTCCATTTGGCAAAGCAGACAGTAAAGCTAGTGGTCATTTCTGTGCCATACCAGCTGATGCTATCAGAAAGCTCTTTTATACAGAGCTTGAGTAAATGCTTTTTTCTTTCAAATCCTCAAATGCGTATTGTTTCTGAGGGTTTTTAAAATTTTATTTTACATATTCAGTTCAAAATTATTAACTGTTAGAGGTTTCAAAATTATTAACTGTTAGAAGTTGTAACTAGTGGGTTTTTGTGCAACTTTTGTGTCAGCAATAAATATGGCAAAGATGAGACTGTGGGAAGCTGATACTTTGTTTCAATAATAACATAATCACATTAAAATAAATCAGCTATTGTGGCCCCTTCCTAACAAAACCGTGAAGAATTCTCTACACAAGTTACTTCCTTTCCCTGTGCAGCCCTGGTTTTGCTCTTAAATCTTTACATGTGAAAAGTAAATGGTTCTTTTAATGCATTGTAGGGAAATGTCTGGGCAGCATCATTCCTTTTTTTGTGTGGCTAGAAAACTGTAGACAACGTGTGATTCCCATTGGGTATGATTTAGGTGGCACATCTAGCCACCAGCCTGGAGCTTGACTTTGAGGAGGCACCTCTGATGCAGAGAGTTGATGTCTGTGAGGCAAACCCAGCATATGTGCACACACACNACCACACACGGTGGAAAAAAAAAAAAAAAAAAAAAGAGGCTGCCACTCTTGGGTAAACACACTGAGAATTGGGTGCTTTGTTAGGATCTGAGCAGGGTGATATCTACACAAAGGTTTGCTGGTACTTTTATTTTTGCTCTGATAATATGAACAGATGGCATATAAGATTGCCCAGGAAAAAGGATACTGAAGTTTAGCTGTTGCTAGTTCTACTCCTAGGGGAAATCATACCAGTCTAGACAGCACAAACACTGTTGACTCCAAGAGACAACACCCGTTTTTCTCTTGAAAAGTCACTATTGGGGTGAAACTCCAATGGTAACTCCTTAGTAGCTCAGTATACAGGGAATTCTAGTGTAGGCAGTGTGTGTATGTCCCTAGGGCAATGGAAATGCCCTTTGTAGTCCTAAGACTAAAAAATATAAACACTGAAGAATGCAAAAGATGAATGAGATAGCCATTTTCTGATGACTTAGAACAGAACCTTTTTTTTTATGATGTTACAATAAAATTGAGGCTCCTCTATTTTTTAATGTTAATTTAAGAGTCAAAAATGACATTATTGCTTTGAAAGAAGTCAGGAAACTACCATAAAAAAAACGTGATGAACTTGAAACCCTCATGCTGATGTTTTCATCAATGCAAGTCATGTGAGCAAGTGGAACAACATAAATGGATTTTCATTCTTGCTTCTCCAGAGTGAATGTGGTGTGATCCGGTACAGTTGCATATATTCATACTGTTAGGGTAATAGTAATTATCAGTCAGTTATTGTACTGGTAATACTCCCGCAGCACAATTTGTATCTGTCACTGTGAGAAAATATTACTGTAGAAGCAGCGAGGTCCAGAAAAAAACACCACAGTAGCACTTAATTGAAAGAAGTCATTTGGGAGAAAGAAATGATGGCATAAAATACCTGACAAAGGTAGATAGTACTGCAAATGGCCAATAAAGCTTAGCACATTCTGAACAATTATAGTTTAAAGATGTTCGTACAACTTCAGCAACCTGCTTACCTCATCATTGCACTGCTAGGTATTTCCATTTTGAAATGACTATTACTGGAATTCAAATTGGAAGTCCAGCCAAGACTGGTCAATGTGTAAAAGATTACCTACTAAATAAAACTGTGTTCTAATCCTACACATCGCAAGCAAGCAGAGTCTTTTAATAAGGTAGCTGGGTTCAAGATTTGTGACTGTATGTCTTGCATTTGCAGATCTCGTGTGAATAGATGGTTTTATTATATGTGCAGATCCCCACTGGGTGTTCTGATGTACATTTTGAACATGAGTTCTCAGAAGAATTAACCTAGCACTTAACTCCAATCTACAATCCAAATTTCTACCTGCCTTTTGGGCAGTAGATCTCAAGTTTTGGAATTATTCCATATTCTGTACAGATGGCACTAGGTAAAGCAGAGAAAATGCTCATCTTGGAAGGTGGAAAGCAGAATGTTGCCCTTTAATATTACAGTTCTTGTCTACACTTGAGTTTTCTATGCTTTTGTTCACTGACATGTCTAAATATTTCCTCCAGAAATTTGGCTGACATGGTGAGGTCTTCTTCAAGCATCAGGGTCCTTTGGCATGCTTTTTTTTGTTAAGAGATACTTCACTGGAATATATGCTATTTATAATATCTGTATATAATCTCTGTTTTAATCTAAGATCTTCTTAAGTGAAACATGACACTCTAAGAAGCAATTGGCTGGCATTCCTCTGTGTTTACAGCTATAACCGTATATATAAGTCATTGCTTTTATATTAGACAAGTACATAAAATAATAATGGCATAAACTTCTTTGTGTTAAAAATGATACTGGGTCGGTGACCTTAGCCACAGAATACCTAAGGGGGTATCATCTGTTTGTTAATGAACTGCCATCATTTCTCCTCCTCTGGATATGCCATACTCCTGGCAACAGTGCTGGATGGTGAGAAGTATACAGGTTGTGACTGCACATCACTGAATCTTCAGCAGCTTTCTCTGTTGATTCCTCAGCCAAACTGATGTTGGCTGAGAGGATGCTGACATTAGTATGTCCTGTTATGTCCTCCGGCTCACCCTGAAGTTATTTGTTACTAGTGGCCAGTGGGAAAATTCCTTGCCACTGTGAATCTCAGAATCATAGAATAGTTTGAGCTGGAAGGGACCTTAATGATCATCTAGTTCCAACCCCCCCCTGCCATGGGCAGGGACACCTTCCACTAGACCAAGTTGCTCAAAGCCCCATCCAACCTACTGGTTACTCTTCTTTTGATGCAGCCCAGGATACAGTTGGCTTTCTGGGCTGCAAATGCACATTGCAGAGTTATGTTGAGCTTCTCATCAACCAACACCTCCAAGTCCTTCTCCTCAGGGCTGCCCTCAATCCACTCATCACCCACCCTGTATTTGTGCTTGGGATTGCCCTGACCCATGTGCAGGACCTTGCACTTGGCCTTGTTGAACTTCATGAGGTTCAGATAGGCCCAGCTCTCAAGCCTGTCAAGGTCCCTCTGGATGGCATCCCTTCCTTTCAGCCTGTTGACTGCACCACACAGCTTGGTGTCATCAGCAAACTTGCTGAGGGTGCACTCAATCCCACTGTCCATGTCACTGATAAAGATGTTAAACAGTGCCGGTCCCAACACAGACCCCTGAGGAACACCACTTGTCACTGATTTCCACTTGGGCATCAAGCCATTGACCGCCACTCTTTGAGTATGACCATCCAGCCAATTCCTTATCCACGGAGTGGTCCATCCATCAAATCCATGTCCCTCCAATTTAGAGACAAGGATGTTGTGTAGGACAGTATCAAATGCATTGCAGAAGTCCAGCTAGATGACATCAGTTGCTCTTCCCTTGTCCACCAATGCTGTAACCCCGTTGTAGAAGCCCACCAAATTTGCCAGGCACAATCTGCCCTTAGTGAAGCCATGTTGGCTGCCACCAGTTACCCCCTTATTTTCCATGTGCCTTAGCATAGTTTCCAGGAGGATCTGCTCCATGATCTTGCTGGTCACAAAGGTGAGACTGACTGTCCTGTAGTTCCCCAGGTCTTCCTTTTTTCCCTTTTTAAAAATGAGGCTTATGTTTCCCCTTTTCCAGGGGGAAAAGAAGGGAAGAACAAAATCTGTTATCTCTTTTTGTTCTTAGTGTGGTTGTATGTACCTGAAAAAGCACCCAGAATTATTTCAGAAGAAAGGTCCTGTGTAGGTGTGTCAGCCCTGATTCCAACCTTTTTCTGTTTCTCTGATATGGAAGTAGATCTTTGAACTGATCCAATCAGTGAAAAATGTTATTTGAACTTTAGTCATAATACAATCAAGCAATGGATCAGCTGGTATCAAATCTCCTTTGTTCTTGCCATGCTCATCTATCACTTTTACAAACTGCTATATGAGGTAAAAAGTATTTGATCTTCTTTTAAAGTATGTGCAACTCATGAATCAGTCTGATTTTCTTTAAATTTATATTGGCATCCAGAACACATGACAATTTTGTGTTTTGTTTCAGTAGTTATTTTATCAATTAATTAGACAACACTGTATTTGATTTAAACCTGTTCTGCTGCTCCCGTGACATGCTACAAGTCATCTACAATTGCAGTTCTCCCACCAGTAAGGTATGCTTTTGGTGCTAGTGGAATCTATTTCTGTCAGCAAGGAAGACCCTCACATCTCTGAGATGACATTAATGATCAGCAATCTCATTCACATGGGCTCCTACCAGCTGACCTGCGTAGGTGAATTCCTGCCTGCTCAGAGGGTGAACATCCTGTGGCACACAGGCTTAAGCAGTGAGATCAAATTTCCAGAACCTGTCTGGCAGCTTTAAGGTTCAACTTCCAAACCCTAAGGACAAAAATATGTAGAGTCACATCAGCGTGACCTATGTCTTGGAAGGCTAGGCTTTCACATTGAATAAATGTGAAGACAGTTGGGTATTACTTCATTTTAAGGGAACATTAATATTAACCAACAATGGAATCCCAACGGGAATGTGTGGCTGCTATTTGAATACCAAATCAAACTGTTATGACTGGTGTTGAACATTAAAATACAAAATAAAGCTGGTTACAACCCGGTGAATGTATTAAGACTGAGAATTTATGATAAGGACACAAAATTGTTGCTCTGAGTACATGTCTGAAACCAAGCCACCAAAGGAATAGTTTTTTTCAGTCTGAAGGAATATGTTTGAAATGAATATGAGGATTAAAATAGCTATGTATAATCATAATATACCCATTTACACAAGTGTTTCATTGCATGATCTTGCAGTACAAGTCAGTTGAGCCTTGTCATTTATTTAATTAAAATATTTCATTCTCAAAATCAGTACTGTAACTATACCATTTCAGGAATGTTTCTTACATTGTTTTACATCCAAAGTCTCTTTTCTTTTTTGGCAGTTTGTATTAATTCTTTTTAATGCTTCTGTGATACAGAAGTGAAGAGTATGCCTACCTCCTTGTTAGATGGACTACTTAATCCTGCTAGCCTTGCCAAATTATAAAGTCCAAGGTAAAAAGTCTATCAGTGTGAAATGATTGGATACCATAGCTGAGCAAATAGTGAAAAATACTTTCTATGAATATTAATTAAATTAGGATACAAACATAATCAACACCATTTTGTGAAAGCTTGCTGTGGTAATTTAACGCTTAGAATTTACTACCCAGAACACTCCAAAAAGTGTATTCTTAGCTGAAATGCTTGGATTGTCTGTGGAAGCGAATTTTGATTACAGCTTGATTGTACAAGATGTGCTTTACAATTTGCACTGGCCTACATAATATGAATTGTAAATACTGTAAACAGCTACAATACAAATCTGCTCTGTCAGAGGGACTGAATCCACCTAAAGGGTGGTCTATTTCCAGCTTACTAACTAGTTCACACTTAGTCTCCATGTGTACATCCTATGTCAGCTGGCTAACACTATTTCAAAGATGAGGTAAGATATTTCTATTCCAACGTATTCTAGTCCATGCTTTTTTTTTAACATTGTGGCACTTTTAAAGTGGGATAAGCCATGCCATTTTTACTGGCCACCAATGGAATCCCCACAGGGAAATAATTTTAGAGATTTTTCACATTCACAGCTTCCTTGGCAATAATCATCCTCATTTATTTGTGTTTGAGGAGCTGCATTTCCCTGTTGTCCTCTGTGTGAAGTTATACTAGCAGTGTTGTATAGTGCACGGTGGAAAGAAATGTTTGGGCTCTGCCACTTCTTTGCTAATCCTTCTATTCACTAGAGAGCTTCATGAAAGGAATGGTATACACAGGAATGGATAAAGGGATGGAAAGAAATTGAAAGAGCTGATAGAGCCTTATAGATGGCATAACTTTCTGAGGCAGGGTTATAACCTAGGACTGGTAGGCTTTAGACATGAGAAACTGCTCTTGTCAGCCAACTTTCAACTAGAATTTTTCATATTGCGTCTCCTTCTGTTTTCTCCCTCACTACAAGTATTTTGTTTCCAAAAATAGTTGCTTACAAATACCCAGAATAGGTTTTCAGTGCAGGCTGCCACAGAAATGCAAAACTACCACAACCCAACTCCCGACATGGCAGATTTTTTACATTATTGTTCCCTGTTTAAGAATGAAGCAAAGTTCTCATTTACAATGTTCATTTACAGATACCTTTTTATTCTCTCAGGTACAAGAAAAAGAACATTTTCCTTTTGGGGCTCCCTTCTCAGAACTTCTTATGCCCTATATCTTCTGGTTATGATCTAAAGGGGACACTTATATTGCTATGTAAGAGGACAAGGCAGTCATTTCAAGCAATGGGCCTGAGATCATTTACAGCTTGTTCCTTCCTTCTGTTTTCTACCGCTCAATTTAGCTTTCACTAAGACAAATGGGCTTAAGGGTGGTGGATACAAACCAGCTGATGCCATTGGTCTCTGGTCTTCTTGTATTAATCGGTAAAGATATGGTCAATGCTGCTTTCCCAGTAGCCCAGACTTCTACACACATTATTGTCCACTCTACCCCCTAGTATGTCCCTTCTTGATACTTTTTAGCAATATCTGGTCTCATAATCTTAACTCACTTGTTTTGAGCCTTCCTCTTTTGGTGTGTTTGCATGAGGACTGTCTCATTCATAAAAACAACAGGCTGACTATGGAGTCATCAGCTGTTGTTTCATGTCTAATTACAGGTTTTTCTTCCCCAAGTCTCATATGGAAAATAAAATATGTTCACAGTAACAAGAAGCTTCTCATGCCTCACTCTACCTCACTGAAACATACACAAAATCTTTCCATGTCTATTGAGTAAAAAATATCAAAACCTGGTATTCAAAGGCTCTGAAGTCCAAACCAAATTAATGAGTAACTTTGAATGACAATAAACCCGAGGCTTGTTATGCAATCTATTCTCCAACACCAAGAAAAAAAGGGGAAATGTTTCAACCAAATTTTTCACTGTGAACCAGTCACTCACCTTTTTCTGTATTATTATGCAGTGATATCTCATTTTGAAAATACAGTTTCCTCATTCCTTTTTCAAAAGAAGCAGGAAAGTACTCTCCAAGCTGCTTGTATGAAAATCATATCACATATACATGTCCAAAGAACAAGTAAAAACACTTTTAAAATATTCTAAATGGAGGCAATGGGAGTTCTTAAGAAAATGCCTATAAAAGCTCCATTTAGGTTATGCACAATAATGTGAAAGCACATTTATTTTTGCAACAGACTGTCTGCCACACAGGCTCCTAATTTCTCTGTGTTTTTTCTTTAATTTCTCCATCTGCTACTTACTTTCTTGATCTAATAGGAGACCAAGGTCTAGATTTTGACATAATTTGGTCTTGATGCAGACCTGGTGATGTTACTAAGACTGCTGGAACTGGCTTGCTGGTATTTCTAATCTTAGTCGCAGGAAAGTCAGCAGGACCCCTCCCAAATCTTCAGAATCTGCCATGTAATCCCATTTCACCTATGTTAAATCTATTAAATTTCACTCCTTAGTCATCACTTTGTCTTTACATTTTCCTAGCATTGTCCTTTAAGCCTGAAACTTCCCTCCCTTATGAGGACTCTTAAAGAGGGTCTTGCCCTTGTTTCCTACAAACTGCTATGAAGTAATAAATGCCTTCTGACACTCCACTGTTTTGTTCCAGTTTCATTCTCCCTAAATCATATCTCCTGAAAGAAGGTCCTAAAATTGCATTATTGAATTGCTCCCTGAAAATAGGTAACTACCGAAGTTAACTCAGTCTAAGTCTGTTTTTCTTGATGTCA
>VYZV01032488.1:125877-138072 GCA_013401275.1 Pandion haliaetus
GTACCAAGTACTATATAATTTTATGTTAATTTCTCATGAAGCTCTTTAGGCTCCTGTTATAAGCCAGTGCACTGTCCCCAACAGGACAAAACATCATTCTAAGCAGGGAGCTGTGTGAAATAGCCAATAAGAAACTCCGAAGAATAGCCTGTGAACTCTGGACTGAAGTAAATCATCAGTCTTCACTCACTGTGATAATATTTGAGTAAATATTTATTTAATAAATATGTAAATATTTAATTATTTCCTTGCTTTAAAAGTCAAGATGGTCCTTTCCAAAAGGAAATGTAGAATACATGTCCTTGGAGTTTGGAGAATTGACTTCAAATCCCTATATTTCCTTTTTATATTTCAACCATGAGCTTAAAGACTGCTTTCCTGTGTCCCCAGTGGATGTCCTAACTTTGGTCTATGGGCACTATTGGGTGGGATTATCTTCAGCTCCTTCTGTTCCATGTTTCTGTTACATAAAATTATATAGTACTTGGTACAGGAATTAGAGCATGACACCCCAGGTGAGTGTCCTACCAAACTGCATACAAACTACTTTCCCTTTTCTTCAGTAAAGAATCAGGGCTCTTTAGTCTGATTTTGAGAATCGTGCTAAAGCTGAAGTGTGAACCAAGGATGTAAGGTTGCTGAGCTAGGTGATTTTGTAAATGTCCACCAGCACAAGATAGGGACTTACCAGGTGAGATAATATTTCAGTGCTGGTTTTGAAGATCTCTCTAGTGTTTGAGTATGGGACTTAGGCACTCAAGGGCAGCTAAGCACCTAATTAGGCCCATTGTTAATATAGAGTGGTCATCATCACCCTGTCCAGCTCCTAAGCTTAGCTCTCGGAGTCAGGCTCCCTCCCTGGAACCTCAGATATTTGCCCCAAGACCAATGCCAACCACCACTGAGTTTCACTGATAGCTCATGCATCTCTTTGAGCCTTACTGGTTTACAGCTGAGAACTAAGCAGAAGGAAAAGCACCAGGAAAACCCAGGAGATTAAAGTCTTTAAATGTTTAATGAATGCAAAGGCTCCAAATATAGAGATATTTGGAAACTGCAGACTCTACTTCCATGCTATCAGTGAGCCTTTCAGATCTTACTGAAATAAAAAGGATCTTGAAGTGTACAGGCTGCCTGTCACTTTGCCTCCTGCTAAATCTTCCAGCTATTAAACAAAATGTAAGAGACCATCTCTTCATAAAAACCAGCTCCTAATACTCTGAACACCTCAATTTTTTTCTCTCCAACCTCTGCCAGGGTTTAGGCAGAAGGCTATTAACATTTGATGGGGCTACCATTCTCTCCTGTTTTAGCAGGACAAGGTTATTCAAATGTTAATGGTCTTGTTCAGTCTCTCTGGCACTGGCTGCTTTTGCCCATAAAATGGAAGATTTAATCCACACTGAAGGTTTTGGTCAGAGGTAAAGTTCAGAAAATCAAGCAGAATTCATAAGTATACAGAGACAGATTCCCTGGGCTGTCTCAGCCACTTCAGCTGCTACGGCCTTATCTTGCAACATCACCCGGATGCATTTGTGAACTATCCCTCAAACATTGTCATCCCTCAGTCAGTCTTAATGATAGAATTTCTGTTGTAATTTAAGCTCAGGTAGTTCTATTTCAGCAGAAGTTGAGCTGGTGAAAGGTGTAGTGTATAGATTTTTTACAACAGCCTTGCCCTGGGAGAAAATAAGGGAGCTAACCTAGAATGTTTCCTTTCTTCCAAGGCTGTGATAACTGAACAGTTTCAAAATTATGTATAAAACATTTCTTTACTTATTTGCAAACAGAAGGATGTCAGTCTGCCATGAAGCAAGAAACTGCAATGTCAACATATTATAGGGATGTATGAATAGCTGATAAAAACAGGTGTGCAGGAAAGAAGTGTGATATATTTTTCTCTAACAAATTCATGACTATCTTTATCATTCATTTGCACAAGCAAGAACACACATGCGCGCGCACACACACACACACACACATGTTTTTCTCCTACTGTTTTTAAAGATAGCTTGCCCATTGAAAATGTGCATCTGAAAGAGTTAGGGGTTTAATTGTTGAAATATTGATGATATTAATTCAGATCTGCATCTCTAAATGTGATTTTCATTAAGGGCTTGAAATGGCTTTTTCCCCTGAATGTAATATGTGTTTATGGGCTTAGGAAGATGCATAGCATTTTAAACACTAAGTACTGTCTCAATGTTAAGTATCGTATCTTAATTTGAATCTGCTGATGACTGAATGGCATTTCTTTCAAATGTCACTAGTCTTGCTTGTGAGCAATTTGTTCAAGTGTCTAGCAGGTATATAGATAAAGCATTAAGAATCTGTGACAGGTCAGGCTTAGTATGAGTAGATTATATTTGATACTGACAAGAAATGGTCAGAAGAGCATGACTGGAGCAGAAAAGGGGAGGGGAGAAAAAATGTACCTTTCTAACAACTGCTATTTTTGTTACCTTCTGGGGAATGAACATGCCATCTCCAAACCTTAAAGCAGAAGTCTCTATACTGGGTGCTGAAGGGCCAAGAAACCTCCCTCTGAAGTTTGGATAACTTACTTCGGTATAAAGAAAGCTTGTCTGAATAATTTTGGTCTTATACTAGCTAAGTCAGGAGAAGTCATACAGGTGTGATTGTGTAGTTTGAAATATCTTCCATAGTCCCCTTCAAGATCTGTCCCTTGGTGGAGTGTCAGAAAGCAAAGAAATAAAGTGTTTTATGGAGGAATAATAATGGGAAGAGGCAAAGCACATACAAAAGAAAAATATGAAGCATGTCCCAGGGGAAACCCTACAAGAATATGTGAAGTGGCTTGTCATCCTCAGTTTAAACAACCCTTTCCCAAGTTTACCGTATGTGGTACCACATTTATGATGTTTTCCTCTTCCCCCCAGCAAAACTCTGATGAATGGAAGTTTCTCTTTCATTAGTAGAGATACGATATCCCTATTAAAGTCATTCAGAGGAATAGAATGGGGTTGGAATAATGTAAAAAGTTATCCAATGTTACCTTTCCAGTTAAATACAGTGGAAATAATCTATTACTGTCAAAGAGAGTTATTTTACAAGTAATCGTTTCAGTGGGGTGAGGACGATAAATGTCTCTTTGTCATTGGCTTGGGAGATATTTAAACTTTCCACACCCCTGCAGTAGCATTTTCTTGGGATTACATATGTGAAACACACAATTTACTGATCCATGGCTATGGTGACACCGGGTATGCTGCACTAGAGAGAGCTCAGATATGCTCTGGCTATCTCCCAAGTCACAGCAGGCAATCCACTTTGTACAGTGTGTGTCCGCATGAGTGACTGATAGCTGCGGCTCAGTTTCTGAGAGCATTTGTTACGTGCAAACAGTGAACAGCAATTTAGTTTTTACTCCACCATTTAATACATGATTTCAACATGTCTGACAAGAGGCCAAAAAGTTTCACTTTCCGTTGTGTCAGGAAAAGACCATGTAGTCATAACGGATGGAAGGCAAATGGCATGGCATCTATGGAAATATCTACTAGCATTAATGAAACAAGCAGACGAGCTTTGACTTTGGCCAGTGCTGCAGTGACAACCCCGAGCTCACTGCATTAGCTCACAGATCTTGCTGTGCTTCGATCACAGGAGCAGTATCAGACAAAAGGAGAAGCAGTGACCAGAAAATACAGATTTTGGAGAACTTACGGCTTCTTGACGCCAGCTTTTCCTATTTCCTGCCAAAGGACTTGGGAATCTTTGATTTCAGAAAAAGCATCTGGCTTATTCCAAGACTCAAGATGGTGCGTTTTGCAAATATTGTGCACTCTTCCTGCCAATTTCACTGTCACTGGGTGTGCAGCCTCTAGGATAGTTATGCACATTAGCAGTGGGCAATGGGAAAGATACTGCCAAGAGCTTTGCTGCTTGTGAAAAATGCCAGCATTGCTAGCAAATATAGAGGATTTGGGAAACCTGTCTAATGTGATATCTAGTAAGCAGCATGAAATTTCCATGCAATTAGAGAGTGAAATAAAATGTCAGACAGTCAAGAAAGCTGTTATCATTTATCCTTTCCAGAGCCAAGGCCTCGTCTTCAAGGGACACAGAGACTCCTGGTGCACCGCAATAATAGCCCAGAGAAAAGTGACAGCAAAGCCCATGCTCTTCTCAGCTTACGTGCCAAGACTGATGTCATATTGAAGAAAAAGTTGAAGTTAAATGGCAGAAACAGAAGAAATAGTTCAATGTCTAAAATCAAACAACTTAAATAAGGAACGGCCCAATCATCTTGATTTCCATGAAGAAGTTCAGCACAAAAAGCTGCTATTTTCTGTTCCCAGGTAAGAGTATAGAGATTATGAGCTTACAGCATTTGGCTTTGCTCATTGCATGCCCTATGATTGACACATTGCCTGAGTGTCCTTCTTGCAGTTTGTGCGACATGGCAGGGGAAGGTACAGCAGCTCTCACATCGACTGGAGAGAAGTAAGATGTAGTGACAGCTCTGATGGGACTGCAGGAGCAAACGGCCACTTTAATTTCCTAGAAGCCCATATCAGGAGAACAACTCCAAAGATCTGCTGCATCACACGTAGTCTAAACTTAGTCATGTCAAACCAACATGACATGACACTCATAAGGAATTCTTTAGCAACCAGGGGTGATATACATAAGGTTTTCAAAGCAGCAAACATGTTGTCCATGTCCAGGAAAGAGATTGTTTCCAGTGCTTCATGTGCTGGCTGAAGATTAATGGTTTTGAAGCCATTTTGCTTGAGCTTCCTGAGCCTTTTAAGAATCTCACAGAGTGAGAAGACAGAGTATCATTCTTCCAAGCTAAAAGCTCATTTCAAGTGAACTTGCTGTGATGGAAGAATATTTCATCATGTCCATGCTGACCATAAAATAGGTGATTGGCTGCAGTGTTCAACTGTGCAGGTCCTTGCAGCAAATCTGGAAGAAAACAACCTTACAGAAGATACCGCTGATGGGATAAAAGCCCTAAAACCTCTGGTACTGAATTGTATGGCATTTTCCCCAACATTTCCAAACACATTTAGCCTGGATTTTCCGTCAGCTCCTTGTGACTTTCACTGATACACAATGCTGTAATAAGGCCTTAAGGTTATAAGAGTAATACCCTCAAATAGCAATTTTGTCCCATTTTAAGAGCTATTTATCATTCCTCTTCAGGCAAGATTAACTGGTAAAAAGTCAGTTTTTAAAAGGCTCTGTTTGTCACCCTGTGAGCCCCTCCTCACGTTAGATGATGATTAGTGACTTGAGCAGTCTAACACACCTGACAGGCAGAGATCACAAGAAGAACTTGGAGCTAATCTGAAGCTTTCATACAGGACTTTTAATGAGGTGATAAGATGGAGCATGTAAGAGTGCACACAGAGGTTATAACAGCTTGTTACAATGGAATTCTTCCTAGTGCCTTAAAATTAATGAATATGGGGACTAGTTTGTTAGAGGAAAATGTAACATGCAGGATTCGACAACCTGAGAGAGGTGAGGCTGCTGCTGCTCTGTGTCCCTGAGTCCAACCGGTAGTGAGGCAGAAGATGTATTCCCAGCGTGCACATGCACACAGAGCACACACACCTATACACGTATATGCATCGCCAGCCACACAGATCACAGACAGATGCACAGAACACCCACACAAACACAGGCAGCACCAATGTCCTCATCTGCTCTACTCTCGAGCTGGACAGGATGGAGGTTCACTAGTGAGAATATATATATGTACATATCTACAAGTGGGTACCTCCAGCAGCTGTGTCCAGACATTCAGTCTATCTAGTAGCTGCCCTCTGGATCCCAGTCTCCCCAGTTACTGGCCACCCCCCCTTAGTCCAAAAGGTGAACTGGAGAGCTGCTCCCGATGACTCACAATGATGGGCTCCACACTTGGACCAGGGGGCTGAAGGCTTTCCCAGGACAGGCCTGGGAAGGGCTAGGACAAGGCATTCCTTCCTTGGGAGTCCTTGATTTGGGTTCCCACCTGCCACTGTGCCCTTGTGCTCCTCTGGACTTGTGGGAAAGCACCTTTGATAGGCTGATGTCCCTGTGATACCCTGGCAGAGTACTATTTGGGGACCCGTCCTACCATTGTCTCTCCAGGCTCCTTTGGTGCATGTGCAGATGGGCTTTATCACATAACCTAACACAGCCATGCCAATAAGCAGCTCAAAACTTAATTGTGCACTTCAGCTTAAGAAACTAGTATGAATGGAGAGTTATTTCTGAATGTGCACTGAGAAATGATGGACTGTAAAGAAATCACACAGGTTGAACCTGTACTGGTGCAACAAGAGGTAAAGTACAAACAATCAGTTTGTATGTGTATCAATTATTTTTTTTTTTTTTTTTACTGATGTGGCTAATTACCTATTTTATTATATTTAAATAGGTATACGCTGCTCTTAACACTCCTGTCATCTTTAGACAACACCACCTAATTCCAAATCTGCAAGACCACCCTGAACTAAAGCTAGTAAGTTCTTGATACCCTCAAGATGATTCTGTGTGGTCCATCTTTCCTGTGATTCATAGTCAGGTATGCAGTATCATTGAAACATCCTGAGGTATCTGGGACACTTGCATAGTGCTGGTAGGTAAGACATAGGACCTGCAGAATATTCATGACCCTCTGGAAGGACAGCTAGGGACTATGGCATCCCAAACAGCACTAGGTATCTGCATCTAAATATTTGAATGAAGAAGTCCCTGCTTCTCAGAATAGTCAAAGTGTAGAGTGCTATGAGGTTAACTACACATGTCTGCTTTAGGGTAAGGTGAATAGCTCCTTGAGTGCCATTGGGCTTTAGTGACATTAAGATACAACTTTCTGGTGCTGTTCAAGACTCCCTAGGATTGAGAGACACCCCAATAGGACTTCCAGATATTGCATGAGATCTACAGATGTCCTATGCTCTCCTGGAGTAGTGACCAGAGGCTGGAGGGGTTACTTAGGCCATTTCAAATTATACTAGACTAGATATACTGGTGACTGAACTGAGTTTCACTTCCTAACTCTCATTTAGCTCACCTAAATTGTAGACATTTAGTTAATTACTCCTGATCTAAGAGATTAAGAAGAATGGGAAAGGTGGAGCTATTTAAATAGGTTTTACCAAGTGCACAACAGCAAGCTCTCTTCCTGCAAAAAACCCGTGAGAAGTTTAGCAATAGTCTCTTCCCAGCTGTATAGAAAGCTCTTCAATGACATTCAAAAAGGAATCACCAAATAAGTGAAATATGATATAGTACTAAGTATAAAAAACAGCACAAGCAAGTGGGCAGAAAAACAGAGTATAAAATAGTAAAAATACAACATTACTTCAGTGAAGTAGGAACATACAAGATGATGAGGAAACTTTCATAAAGGTAGAATTAGGACACAAACACAAGGAAAGGGTTTATGGCGAAACAGGGAAGGAGAGTGAATTACAGGATGAGCAGAAATATGCAGTGCCTCCTTTGCCTTATTCGTACTCAAAACCTGAAGTGTGATTTGGTAATTAACAAATCATGTTTTAATAGAGAGGTAGGAGAGCACAGCAGAACAAGGAAAGAAGAGCTTAAAGGGTGCTTAGGTCAGTCATGTTATCCATTCAGAAGCACCTGAAAACTTGTCCTTGATGGTTAGAGATCCAGCTGAAATCATCTCTGAACCACTTGAAACATGCGTGTTCAAGGGTCACTGTGTCATACAGACTAGAAAGCATGAGTCAACATGAGATTCCATAGCAGAAAAACATATCTTGAGCTGTGTTAGAGAAGTATTAATGTATGGCAAGGGAAATAATTATTATCTTGTAGTTAGCATTGGTAGGGCCTCAGGTGGAGTATCATGTCAGGTTTTGGTCATACTTTATGAGGTATGTAGGCACAGTGGAGACAGTCCAGAGGAAAGCACACAGAATGATAAAAGGTGAGAAATCTGGTAACTTCCTTTGATGGATTGATTCCCTGTAGAAGGACAAAAAGAAATCCCTTAAGATTTCAAACCAGATGGTTTGGGTAAGATTCAAGAAGGAAAAAACATGCTGTAAGGACAGGAGACATGAACTACTGAAACAGGTGCATCAAAGGAATGCTGTCGAGGCTCCTTCACTCCCAGCTTTTAAACAGGGGCTATACTATAATCTGTTGGGAATGCTGTAGTTAAAGTGCCCGGTTTAACTACAGCCACAGCTGCTCTCATGGATCACGGCATGCTCCCTCCAGCTCTCCACTCTCTGACTCTGCACAGTCCTTGGTCGCCTTGCTGCCGCTAACAATAAGGGAGCCAATTAATGCTAATTGGATGCAGCCACCTTCCCACTAGGAATCGGATGAAGACTGAGAAAGCATTTCATACAGGCCACTAAACAGTTGTCAGATGGTAACAGTGTTCAGTTGCTACTGACCTAGGTTGCATTTATATTTTAGTGACTTGCCGTGAAAAGCTCTGTATGCCATTATCAATCCCCTGGGCAATACAGCCCCTGTTTTAGAGTTGCTTGACAAATGAGATTTAGTTTCCAGAGAAATGTTGCTAGGTAGCGCCTTTTTATTCCTAGATATTAACTTATCACACCTCCCACTGTCTCTCTTTTCTCCCTGACAAAGTCAAATAGATATTAAGCAAGAGAAAAAGGAGACAGAGGGGAAGTTATTTTGCTGCAATATGGGCTTATGTTGTTACCATAGAATATTTGAATTGGCCCATTCAAACAAAGAGGGAAATATATACAAAGCTCTGGTGTTGTGAAATTACAGGAGTATTTAATTTTCATGGAAAGAAATTTCTTTTAAAAAATAGCATTAGAAGTCTGTGTAAGTACGGTTTGAGATTCTCAAGCTTTCTGCTGGGAGTCCTTCTGTTTTACTGTTTTGTAGAAGGTTTATATTACTACTCTGTCTACTTATTGCTGATACTAAACATGCCAAACAAAAGACATTACTCCTTTTCTCCCTTCCCCCACCAAAAAAAAAAGGAGAAAACAAAAGAGAAGTTGTTGACAGATTTTTGACAGCAAATAATTAACTAAAAAATTAGTTGTGTTCATTTCTGAGCCAGACGAAAGTTCTAGGTGTGATATAAAAAGAAGATGATTTAACAAAAACAGTGAAATCAAGTTGTTATGGTAACTGGATTTTGAAAGGATGTAGGTTAAAAAAAAAGAAAAGGGAAGAAAAGATTTATGCTCCATCTGGTCTAATCACTATGGTAAAACACAATTGTTAAAGAAAAACACCTAATAAGGATAATTTCGCATCTGGCATCAAGCCTGTACGATATTTCACATCAACGAGACTCCCAGATGTGAATCAAATCTTGCTCAAATATCTGCCAGATTATAGTAAAAGCATGCAGATCATGCTGAATTACTAATTGAATTTAATAATTTTGAACTACATTACTATGAAGATTCCATTCAAATGTTTGCATTTGATCATTTGTGCTACATGCATTGTGCTTATTGATTTTGATTAACTTCTATTAGTGCATACAAATTATCTGATATAGCTTAGTATACATTGCTTCTGGTTTTGTGTTAGCGTGCAACACTGGGAAATGAGATGCTTCATCTCACTTGGTGCTGTAGCCTATTAAATAAAATCTCCACTGGCAATTAGAACAGTGAATGTCTGAAAAGGGGCTTTGCCAGAGAAATGTAAGTTCGTACAAGATGTTGTAGTCCACGTCATTCAACCCAAGTAAGAAGCACTTCCCATGGAAACCACCAGCACTTCTCCCCTGAAAAAGAGTCTTAGAAAAATGCATGGGGGGGCGGGGAACCTGTGCTGTGGAGATCACACATCATGCTTTTGTTGCTTCTCTGTTCATTAATAAGTCTGCAGCTACATAAAATCTCCAGAAGGAAACAAGCTTTTGGTGGCATACTCCAACAAATTTCTAATGGCTTCATTTTGCCATTTCTCCATTTTCTCATCTGCACTTGCTGACTTTCCATGCTGCTGACACCAGTTACATTTTCAGTGCCAGATGTTCAAGTTTCTTCTGGAGAAACACTTTCTTCTTCATTAGCAGCCATGTTTTCTGATAAGACCAGTATTCTGGTGATTTGAGTTTATTCTGGTAATTTAAGTTTGACCACATTTCATCTCTTCTTCTCTCAACTCCCTCTCCCTGTTTTTTGCCATCTATCGATAATTCAAGCTTCACATCTTGAAAATGCTTTCATAACTGATTGAAATTTAACTAATACATTTGTTCCACATCCCATCAGAGACCATTTCTCTCCTTTTTCACATCACAGCCTACTGAACATTGTTCTTAGAGTCTCCTTGTGTTGTTCCTCTCCTCCTGTGAGCCACCAGGGCAAGCCCAACAGGGCTAACATCTGCTTTCCTTCCAAATTGTTGGTGACTGGGTTTGTGTGAAACACCGTATAGGGCTGTCTGACATGACACTGACCCTATGGGAGATGGCAGCTGGAGGGTGGCTGAAATATAAGAAGATAACCTATAGCATCACTAGACCTGTGTGTGTGTTAATTAAACAAGCCCAAATCTGGAGAACTGTAAACCCTAAAGTTTACGCACTCCATTGACTGTATCAACATCAGCCAGGGGTGCAGCACTTGCCTTTTAAAGTCATCACAGTCTTGTTCCATCTCACTGCTCTTGTCAGAAAGCTGCTGCTGTATCGGACTTGCCACTGATCAAACACCATTGCTCCCTTCTAACTTTTAAATGACCTCCTCCATGCTTTCTGTCATGCCTTCTGAGGCTGGAAAGAATTTAATCCTCTCTTTCTTTTTTTGTTGTGAGGCTTGACAACAATTCAATCCTAGTTACACCAATGCTACTGTCAATTAGAGGGTCCAGTATTACCCTCTTAGTTCCCTTCTGTTCCCCCAAATATTTGCCTGTGCTCACACATGATGCCTGTTTTGACACTTACACTGTAAGAGTTTGTCTTTCTATGTCTGGGGAGGGCATAACTATGGCAGTCCCTCACCATGACAGGCACACATAGGAGCATGGGGTGGTGTCACTTCCTTTTGCATCTCTGCCCACTATCAACTACTGCCTTCTAAGCATGTTGGTTCACACAGATGCGTGTGCACGTGGTTTCTGCAATATTCCTCTCAGAGACATCATTCACATTCAAAACCTAGAACAGCTTCTGGTAATAACTCAAAACTGTCATCCCATCCCGTTTCCTAGCAAGGGAGAATTATTTCATTTTAAACACCTAAAGAGCATCCATGTGCTTCAGGCAATTGGTCTTCAGTCTCAAAATACTTCTCCTGGAAAGCATAGAAATAGTGCATGTTTCTTAATGGGGGGCTGCATAATACGTGGTGGTATTAATAACCTTGTGAAGGGAAGCTCTATACTTTGAATGTTATTAGCCCAGTAGGAATCACACCTGAATCACATACCACTCTATGAACAACTCTATCGGTTTATTTAATTACAGGGAAGACAGCATTTATTCCTAAGTTCAGCATGGAAGAGGGGCTTCAGAGTGAAAATTATCTCACTGCAAATCCTTTAATAATCTTCTTAAATTCATATTCCAAAAATCTGAAGTGAGGAAAATGAGGTATTTTAAAACTTTTCACATTCTTTCAGTGTCAGAATAAGGACTGTCAAGTCTCCTACACAGTTGCCTTAGACACTTCTCTCCTTAAGTTTTCTTTGGTTTAGGTAATATTGTGCCCTGTTTGCCAACACTCCCTATGCCATCACTGACTCCTCCATGTACTGCTAGGTTTTATGTGGCCACAGTTATTTTTCCTCTGCAGTAAAGTTCACCTTAGGCAGGTGAACTGCATTTACAGAAGAACAAAGTATGGCATTGCTGCAAAGAATCTATCACTCTAACCTCTAGTAAAACCAAGGTCAGAACACAATTACAGGGTTCAAGTGTTCGGTAAGTTATTTGCTTGCACAGACTGCTGATTGATTGTTCTAAAATTGTTATTAGGTAACTGCTAGCACCAGTGAGCAAAGGAAAAGTAAAATGAAACAGGAAGCAGTAAGCAAGGAAAACTTATACAGACTAGGGCTTGTGCATAAATAAGGGTAATGTCAAGGAAAACAAGAAAACACTGGAAAGCAGATTGCTTCAAGTGAGACCTCCTAGGCAGTGGCAGGTTAAGCCTAAAATCCAGTATTGTGCATAACTCTCTATTTCTGTGCTGAATAAGAGTTTTTCTGAAAGCTTTGCCTCTGATTTAAAAA
>VYZV01032489.1:2852-23223 GCA_013401275.1 Pandion haliaetus
GATGGGGCTGCGAGCTGAGAGAGGGACTTGTCTGGGGTGGGGGGTGGGTAGGGCTGGCCCCAGGGACATTTTCCTTGGGGAAAAAGCTCCTGCCTCTCTTCCACCTCTCCTGGAGGTGTGGAGGAGGGGGGAGGGAGGGCGGCCGGGCGCTTTCCTGCCGGGAGCCCCCGGGCAGCGGGGGCTCCGCAGCCGGGCACCCCCGCCCCGGCCGGCCTTCTCTTCAGCCGCTGCCCGGCTGTTGCCAGAAACATCTTCTCCGTCGGGGCAGCGGCGGGAACAGGCATTTTGTACAAGCGAAAGGAGCTGCTCCAGCGATCGCCTCAAAGAGCCTCGGAAATTCAACTCAGTGGGGGTGGGGTAGGAGATGCCCCCCAAACGCGAAACAGAAAAGAGCGGCTGGGAGGAAGCAGGAGCTGCCCGGGTTTGCCGTGGGTCTGCCTCCTCCCCTCGACGGGGAGGCTCCAGACCTGCCCCCCTCCTCCCCGGCAGCGGGAACCCCTCGAGCATCCCTCGGGGACCGCCACGGTTCCTCCCGCGCTGCGGGTCCGGGAGTGCCACGGGAGGAGGAGGAGGAGGAGGAGGAGGGCCTGTCCCACCCTGGCCAGAGGATGTTCCCAATCCCTCGGCCGAAAGCGAGGGGGAGAGGAAGTAGTTTGCCACAGCTCTTTGGTGTTTTTCCGTCTTTCATGAGACTTTCAGCAATAAGGTACTTGAGCGGAAGGCATAATTTGTCTATTGCTTTTCTTTCCTTCGGGGGCATTAAGATGTGTGCGCAAACAGGGACATTTCTGGTCATTTTTCCTGCAAGTTACCTGAGAAATTTATCATCCGAGCCTGTGTATTCTTATTCATCAAAATGCAGTCAATGAGTGAGAACTTTACTAATGATTATATAAGCAAAATCCAAATAAAGCTGTTCTGCTGAAAAAGCAAAGCACCGTATTAATTAAACTAACATTTCCAAAACTTTTGGGGGTCATAAAGCCATTTTTAAACCTCAGCATCTCTCATCACTCTTTACTAGCATCAGCCTGTCATTATTAACACGCAGTGGAACAATTTCCACTTACCTTTTACAATGTCTGGCACTGAAATTGCAATTTGGGAACCGCTATAAAAATAGATCTAGTTGCACAAAGGAAGCCTCACACAAAATACCATGATTTTCTGCTCAGATTCGTACAGCATATTGCCCTCGGTAAACAGCATACATGGTGGCTGAAATTTTGCCTGTCCTTTCTCTAGTATAACACATTCAGTTTCCATTTTCTCCATGCACTGCTGTAAAAATGGACAAGTTGCAGAACTGATACGAATTCTTTGATCACGGTGCCAAGGTATTTTTAGGAATGGAAGTAGAATCAAACCTGCATGGTTTAATTTTAATGAATAAAGTCTTTTTCTTCAAAGAATTGACACAGTTTATGGGTTTAGCACTTTTAAAAAAAAAGTATAATCATCCTTTTTACAGCTGCATCAATGGAAAAATTAGCATTAACTGGATCAAGACAGCTCTGGGACCATGTAGGGGTAAAGGTTCACGGTAGCCTTCAGCTGGCAGAGCAGCCAGCCCTGCACCCTGCTGGGGAAAGACAAGGCTGACATGGAGAATTATAAGGCTGCTAGAGTTCTTGTGCCATGTCATCTCACCAAAAACAATTGTCCAGACATATGCATTTTTCCTAAGAGACACCCCCTTCATATGAAATAGTTCATAATTTATATCATGAAATACTTCATAATTTATATTTAATCACCTTATACCCACAAGACATTCTAAAAATCCTGACTTTAAAAATTAGGCAAGAGAGGAAAAGCGTGAGATGTCTTTTTAGCTCTTTCTCGGGCAATACTCAAGTCCTTTAGGCATGCGTGGGAGAGGTATATGTCTCTAAGAATCAGCTGTATTCAGTGTAAATTACTTTAAGGAAAAGCTGAGCAAGATTTAGGGTGATTTTTCCCTCCCCGGGTGCACCTGGCACAGGCATTCACAGCACCAGGAACTAAGGAGACATCAATTCTACCTATGGCTCCAGGGGAAGAAGACAGTGAGGCTGCAGCTCTTGATGCAGCTTTGTATAGGCAACCCCTTTACTGCTCCTCTTTGCTCAGATACCTCCCCCAACACTACAGCAAAAGCTTTCTTCTCTGCTACCGAGATACCGTTATTCCATGAAGGACGACAAGGCAGGGATTATTTAATTCCCTCTTCTTTCTCCAAGCAGGGCTGAGCATCTAATGGGAACGGCACACAGCTAGGCAAACCCCGGCCAGGGACTGGGGGCTGCTGTCACACACAGGCCAGATCCTGCCATGAAGTGGTTGTTGGTTTGCTGCCATCTGAGAAGCTGCATCCAGCAGCTCCTGTCGGGGCCATGCTAGCACTGTGCTTTGGCTGAGACTGGGGAGGGTAAACAGGAGATCATGCGCTTGCCGTGCTAACCCCTGCTTACCTCCACATACAGGGCCATGTCCCAGGATCCCGCCATGTGAAGGGCAGGATTGGGAGACTGTGTTTGTCTCCTCCATTACAAACCCATACCTTTCCTGAAAATCCCTCTACGTACGAATAATTATGCCCATAAATAAATTCTGAAAGCCATGATTTAACCTAAACCTTTCCCGTCCAACACTGAAGCTTGCTACCTCCCACGCTGTGGTTGCTGCTGCCATGACCACGGCTACAACGGCTGAGGAGAGATCTTGCAGGCTGAGAGAAGAAACATTGCTCAGGAGGACTTCAGTGCTTTGAAGTGCAAGCAGGGATGGGATGCCAGCCCTGCAATGACCACCAAAGCAGGGTCTGTCGGGCTGGGCAATGCACCTTACAATCTGGCATGGGGCAGAGTTGGCTGGGAAGTAAGCGGTGTGTTTCAAGGCTTACTTTGGGAGCAGAAAGAAATGTCACTGGGCTCCCTTCAATCCTGACAGCTTACAGGGTTGTTTCACATGAGCGTAGGCAACCCATATGCACACACACATGCACACCCATGGCTTCCAATAAACTGTGACTCAGAAAGACAGTTCCCTCCCTGCTTTCTTCTGCCCCGCACGGGGATAAGAATGACAAGATCTTCAAGGATATTTTTATAGCAGTCAGGAACGCATCTAGTTTAGCATGTAGGGAGGACAATGAAATGTGGAAACACTGTAGTGCCCATGTTAGTATTGCACACTACCTACTTTCATTTATCCACTGCTTACTTTCATTTATCATTTATCCTCATTGCTCCTGTCTCACTGGCTTCCAGCACCCTTTACAATATCTTTCCATGCACCTTGCCAGCACCGATGTGCCCTGGTAGTGCTTTAGCTGTGAGCAGAAAGAATGGTGGAGCAAAGGGGAAAGCGCATGGAGGCAAGGCTTCTTCTAGTCTCTGCCTTCCTCCACCTCCTCTCTTCCCACCACTTGCTGTCCTGGTAGGCAGCTCCTCTGTTCCCCAGTGCTTCTGGGATTGCAACATATGCAGGGACAAATAAAACGCAGAGGAAATGAGCTGAGTCTCTCTCCCCAGCGTGCCTCCGTGATGAGTCAGACCTGGCCAGCCTCATTCATGGAGTAGGAAACTCAAACACATGGTTCCTCTACCATTAGGCCTCATGCACTTGCTGCTTCATATCAGGGCTTGTTCCAGGACCCATTTGCTTCCAGCAGCAACACCACTGGAAGGAGGGGAGGCTGCAGTTGTGCTGCCTCTGGCGGGGTGCCTTTAGGAGGGACCCCATGTTCACAGGAGCCCTGATGCCTGGCTCCATGTACCAGGATTGTCCCGGTTTCAGCTGGGGTAAGGTTAATTTTCTTTCTAGTAGCTGCTATAGCATTATGTTTCTGATTCAGTATGAGAAGATGTTTTCAGTTGTTGCTAAGCAGTGTTTAGACTAAGTCAAGGATTTTTTCAGCTTCTGATGCCCAGCCAGCAAGAATGCTGGAGGGGCACAAGAATTTGGGAGGGGACACAGCCAGGGCAGCTGACCCAAACTGGCCAAAGGGATATTCCATACCATGTGACGTCACGTCCAGTATATAAACTGGGGGGACTTGGCCTGGGGAGTGGATTGCTGCTTGGGAACTAACTGGGCATTGGTCGGTGAGGGGTGAGCAATTGCATTGTGCATCACTTGTTTTGTATATTCCAATCCTTTTATTCGTATTGTCATATTAATATTATTGTTATTGTTATTATTTCCTTCCCTTCTGTTCTATTAAACTGTTCTTATCTCAACCCACAAGTTTTACCCTTTTCCTTCTGATTCTCTCCCCCATCCCACTGCGTGGGGGGGAAGTGAGTGAGCAGCTGTGTGGTGCTTAGGTGCTGGCTGGGGTTAAACCACAACAAGGATCCACTGGGCACAAGGGACAGGTGCCTTGGCAAACAGGCATGCTGTCCACAGATGACCCAAAAATACATTGGGAGGGAAGAAACTTGAGAGATGAGGGTGAGCGGGACCAACAGGCCAAGATCAGAAGCATCTCAAGCAGGTGTGGAGCATCCCAATTTGAAAGCATTGGCAAAGAGGGGATCACTGGGCTTCATTTCATGACAGAGCTGGTCTGGGTACGATGAGTTGGTGCCCGTGGCAGCTTCATGTCCTCGCTGTCCCTTGACCCAGGGGGAGAAAAACAACTGCTCAGAGAAGCCTTGGCACAGGGTGCTAAAAATTCAAGAGTAAAACCCATTTAGCAGGCATGGAAAGCAGAGGGTATGATGGTTTGGGTCTCCACTTGCAGGGCTAGACTTGACAGTGGACAGTAGAAAAGAGTTGTCTCCATAAGCAACTGGTAGCATGCTGGCATTTTGTTTGAGCAGAGGCAGTGTGTGTCATTACATATTTAGCTGCGCCTGTTTTGGACATTCCCTGCAGACCTCAAAGCACTGAGCAGAGGCGGGCAGGGATTAGGGAGCTCCCTTCGGAGAGAACGGAGGGCACCTGCAAGCCTGTGCCGGGAGACCAAACTCTCCCAAGACCAAGGTGGAGCTAGGGGAGGGATACCAGGTCCTGGGCTGTGTGGAGGCCTGTGTTTGAACACCACTTCCCTGGGCCCAAACCCGTCTCCGGAGAAAAGCAAACAGTTACCTGCTGGGAGCCTTAGCTGGGTGCGGCATCGTAGGGCTCCAGAGTCACGTTTCGAACGCAATCCCTCCTGGAGAGGAGGCTGTACCCCTCTGTAGCAAGCAGTAGCGAAGCAGCCCTCTTGCATCCTGGCTTTTAGCTACACTTCAGCACAACTGCTCAGCTCCCTCTGATTCAAAATACATGTGTCTCTCACTCCCCGCCAAGCTTCCAGCAGTGAGAGCTGATCTGTCATCTGGTATGCCCTCTCTCCTTTTCCACTGCTAACCCCTTGTTGGTGGTGAGTCAGTATTTGGCTAAGGGTGAGACTGCGTGAGGTGATATTGCTCAAGATAAGCTGGCAGAATAGCAAGTCCTGGGTTTTTTTAGTCCACACCGTAAGCTGAATTTTTATCCCAGGAATGAAAATTGCCAAAAAGGAGGGATGAGGGGGAACCCCCTCTACTTTGAAGGCACCAAATCCTTTACCCTGCAATGACTGTGGTAAAACTAGTTGTTAAAGTCACAGCTGATTCCTGGAGTTGTGATTGGAAACCTGCTCACAGCTTCAGCCTCTGCTGCCACATCATCGATGGTTTGGTTATATTCTTCCCACAGACCTTAGTGAGACAGTTTCACTTCAAATAGAAAGAGTTGCATCTGATGGCAGGTGTGCAAGACAGCATTTAGAGCTGTGCATGAGATTAGGTGGAGGCATAGGTAGAGAAAAGAGCCATAATGTGTAGAGCCGCATGACCCTTACATGGGAATGAAAGGGATTCCTTAGGAGCATCCCCAAAGGGGCAACAAGAGAACTGAAACTGGATCCACTGAGGTTTCTAGTCTATCCTTCTGCCCAAAACAGGATCACTCCAGACATGTTGCTGAACTTCTTCTGTTCCAGTGAATCATTATTCCCACCATGAGGGCATTTTCTTAACATCCAACCAGTCTTACCTGTTGCAGTTATAGCCCATGGTTTCTTGTCCTGTGAGCAAGGGGAAGACAGTATATTTTCCTTCTCTTTCAAACAGCCTCCCAAGAAGCCAAATGACAAGATCTTGAGAAGAAAATGAATTTTCTAAGCAACTTCTGGCTCGTTAGAGACTTGTCAGAGACATCGACAAGAGCAGTTTCCCCAGAGCTCAAAAAGCAGAAGCTGGAGAGGGTGGGCCCACAAGGCAAGGAGAGGAACAGTACGCCAACCAGTGATGGGAGGCAACACTGTCAGTGAGTGGACAAGCAGAAGGGTGGGCTGGCACTGAAAGCAGGAGGGGTCAGAAGGGAGGCAAGTGGGGGCTGAAGGGGTTTGGTTTGTTATGGGGAGAAGCCAGAGGGAGGCATTAATGGAGAAGGGTGGAGAAAAAGGTAGCTGATGTAGTGCCAAGACCTCCACAGCTACAGGATTATGATGCCAATGAGCTCATTAGCTGGGAATGCCTTTCTGCTTCTAGGGAGCAAGTCATGATACAGAAACCAGGTGCTTTGTGTGTTTTACTTAGCTGTTAATTGCAGCTTGCACCTTTCCTGGGGAAGCTTAATTCCCCCTTGTGATGTGATGGAGTTTGCTCACCTGTCTCCACATTCCTCCTGTTCCATACACTAAGGGAAAGTGTGAGGATTACAGCAGAGATTTCAGTTTCTTGCAGTTTCTCTGCAGGAGTGTTTATTCACTGTTAGATGCGGGGTTTGTTCCAGCTGTCCCTGGTCATTCCAGATCAGGTACACACAGCCCAGCTTGCGCAGGGCTCTAAATAAAGCTGGTTTTGGCAAAACATCTCATAGAGCTGCCTCACAGTTCCTGAGAAAAATCACCCTAATTGGTTTAGACGCAGGCACTGGAAATTGTCAGGAAAACTGCAGAGATGTGGGAGATAAAAATCCACTTGGGATGGCAGATTTATGTCCCGCTCCAACAAAGTCCCATTCGCTCCTATGCCTGTTTTATCCCATCCTCTCAACTTGGCCCTGAAAAGCGAGGTAAGCCACACACCAGCGCTGCTCATGGAAGCTCCGAAAAAACCTGCCTTCCCAGTGGAGTCCCAGCCATTAGATGACAGAGGGCTGGGAGCAGCGATAGCTGGTTGGAAAAATCTTAGTGTCCGTGCTTCTTCTCCAGATGTGGTCATTAGATATGTCAGGGCTTCATTCTTCACTAGCTGTAAACCTGCAAACTCTGGGGAGATCGGGGAGAGGGAGGCTCAGGAGGGGAGAGTTTTTCCACGTTAAGGGTAGGACAAAGGAAGAGACAAGCTGGCACCTGCAAGCCATGCCATCATCAAGTTGGGGAAGTCAGACCAAAGGAGATACGGTGTTTCTTCTGCACGCTTGTGCGATGCCAGCCTGGCTCTGTGCCTGGTTGTGGAGCCTGGAGTGGGAGTTGGAGGAGGATGCAGCAGGAGCTAAAAGCCAGCCAGGGAGAGAGCAACTGGAGAGACAGCACTTCCCTCCATGGCACCGGGAAGGAGCTGGGGCTGGGAGCCAGGAGAGTGGCAGAGAAGAAGAGAAGAGGCACAATTTGTTGTCAAGCCCCTCTCTCCTTCAGGGCTACATGGAATGAAGCACGGGGCAGAAAGCAATGATGCAGATGGAATAACTGTCAGGCAAGGGCAGAGCTGGGGAGCGCCAAGGGATGGGAAGGAGCCAGAAAGCTGTCACATCGCAGTCTGAGGGTGCAGTGGCATGTGCTGTGGTTTAACCTGGAAGGCAGCTAAACACTACACCACCGTTCGTTCACTCCTCCCCCACCCAGTGGGATGGGGGAGAGAATTGGAAAAAAGGTAAAACTCGTGGGTTGAGATGAAGATGGTTTAATAGGACAGAAAAGGAAGGGAAAATAATAATAATAATGATAAGAGAACATACAGAACAAGTGATGCACAATGCAATTGCTCACCACCTCCTGACTGATGCCCAGGTGGTCCCCGAGCAGCAGACCACCACCCCCTGGCCAACCCCCTCCAGCTTTATTGTTCAGCATGACGTCATACGGTCTGGAATATCCCTCGGGTCAGTCGGGGTCATCTGTCCCGGCTGTGTCCCCTCCCAAGTCCTTGTGCCCCCCCAGCCTGCTGGCTGGTGGGGTGGGGTGAGAAGCAGAAAAGCCCTTGGCTCTGTGTAAGCACTGCTCAGCAGCAACTAAAACCTTGGTGTGTTATCAACATTATTCTCATCCTAAATCCCAAACACAGCACTATACCAGCTACTAGAAAGAAAATTAACCCTATCCCAGCCAAAACCAGGACAGCATGTCACATTAATCCGAAGTGCTAGTGCTCCCTCTCTGCCTGATGTTTCTGTAGCAAACAGAAGCAGCTGGATGAGACAGCTCTGCTCACCGATCCGACAAAACACTCAGTGTCCTGCAAAAAGTGCCGTCTCTTTCATTTTCAGAAACAACTCACCCCACACTTGTATCTGCACTAGCTTTGACACAAAGCAGGAGCTGGGTGTTCCTGCAGGATCTGGGGGCCGGGAAGAGGCAGGCAGGGAGGCAGAGGAGAGTGATCCATGGGGCTGTGGGTGCCGCAAAGCCGCTGGAAGAGTGGGGAGAGGGAGTAAAACCTTGGGGAGGGTGGGGGGGTGATTTTACCCGACAGCTTGCGGAGTGCTTGGAGGGCACTTGTGTTCCTCTAACCCCTCCTAACTCTTCTGCTGGGTGTTAGTCATGCTTCTGGCCCAGAAATACTTCTGCTTAGGGATGAACCCATAAGAGAGAGTAAGAGATGGGTGAAAGCCTCAGGTACCCTCCGAGCTCTCGGTGCTAAGTGAGACCAGGGAAGGGGGATGTTCACTGTGCAGCCTCGAGTTTCCTCCACTGGTGCAGCCTCTGCATGGGGATCCTGAGGGAGGGAAAAGTTGCAACTGCAGCACTCAGGAGTGGGTCTCAAGCCCATGTGTATGAGAAGAAACTGAAGGCTGCTCAGACAAGCTCGATCCTTGCAAGTCCTGTTTTCCAGGCATTTGTGTATATAACCATGATGCTGCACTTCTGACATTTCTTTTTATATTTTTATATTCAGCTTTAAAAAGAATTATAGGGCTTATCCTGTATTGCAGAGTGCTGTGGGGAAAAAAAAAAAAAAAAAAAGAATTTCTCTGAGGAGCTTATATTTAAATTTGGCCATAGGAGCAGACTGAGAAAAAATACACCAAGTGTCAGAAGCAAGGACACAGCTGCAGAGAGGAGAGGCGAGAGCTGTCCTCTGCCTGTTGTGGGAGGGCTGCAATGACAAGAAGAAATGTGGATGGAGCAGATGCCTTGGGACCCTTCCGAACAGTGAGGAACAGTGAGAAGAGCCAGAAGAAATTGCCTGGAGAGGCTGTAAGAGTCTCCCCACTAGACAGCTTGAGAAGCAGGTTAGGCGCAGCCCTGTCAGCAATGCCGTGGCTACAGTCGGTGTAACCAAGGGAAAGGAGTCTGGATGAGGTGAGCCCTTGACAATGCTCCAGGTCTCTTTTTGAGGAGTCCCCTTGGCATCACCTTCGCCTCCCACCACCAGTACTGTCCTGTTCAAAACTGGGGTAATACATTCATTTACTTAGGGCATGTACCAGTTTGATGCTCTCCTCAGCGTCAGCCTCCTACCTTGTCCTGCTGAAGAACTTCCCTGCCTTGCTGAAGTTCCCTTTTGAGGCCCAATACCTCTTGGCTGTTGGCCACTTTGGTTCCCTGCTGACACTCCAGGAGATACCCCCCCTTTGCCAATAATCTCCCCACCTTCTGCCATCTCTTAGACGGTCCCTGCTATGTCCCAATACGCTCTCTGAAGCCATCATTTACCCGGTGTAGAGGCGTCTGGAATGAAACGGGTCTAAGGGAAATGGGATGAAAGAGAGCCTTCAGGCAGGCAGAGATTGTTCCAAGAGAGGGACATGGAAGAGGCGTAAAGCCAAGAGCCAGCAAAGGAGGTCTAGGCCACGGTCCAAAGCTAACTGCAGCCAGCAGGACTGATTTGAATGGGCTTTGGAGCAGACTCTTGGAGAGCAGCTGTGAAGGAGGGCACCAGGGGTATAACGCGTGTGGAGGTCTGAGGATAGAAAAGAGAGGAGGAGCGATTTGTTCGGCCATTCAAGCATGGTTTATGTAGGACATGTCATGGCTTTAGCACCGCCGGGGCTCTCCAGGTGGTGCCACAGACATTTGCAGGTTCTGCTCCACGGGGTCGTGTTTTACACGACAGCAATGGCTGCCGCCTTGTATTGCAGCAGCAACAAGTATTTGAAGAAAGGAAAAAAACCTGCAGAGGGAGGAGGACAAGTGGAGTTGTACTCGGTGCTGGTGCGCTGCTGGGTGGGAAACGGATACCGAGCGGTTTCTGAACTCCTCACGTTGATCCCCGGTGGCAGAAGGCCAGGGAAGGGAGGGAGGGATGGAGGATGTGCCAGCCTAGGCAACCCCTCTCGGGAGGTCCGATGGAGGTACTAACGCGGTCCCGAGGAGGTGACACGCTCCTTGCCGTTCACCTTCGCAGGACGGCTGCCGGTGGCGTTCATTCCGTGCACTACGCCGGGCCCGGCGGGACGCGACGGGAGCCGGGCGACATCCCCTTGTGCAGATCACCGCCGGCTTCGCGCCTAAACCCGGGGGGGGGAGGACGGGCTCGGCGCGGAGGACGGGNCGGGCACCCCCCGGTCCCGGGCGGGGGAGGGTCGCGCTGCCCCGCTGCTAACGGGTGATCCCGGACGGCCTTGTCGGTCTGTCTTTTCTTTCCTTGTTTTCCTTTATTTTTCTTTTTCTTTCTTTCTTTCTTTCCATATCTCTCTTCCTTTCTTTCTCTTTTCTTTCCTTTCTTCCCTTTCTTTCTTCCTCTCTTTCCTTCCTTTCTTTCCCTAGATATCTCTCTTTCTTTCTTTCTCCCTTCCTTTCTTTCTCTTTTATTTTTTCTTTCTCTTTCTTTCTTTATATATCTCTTTCTTTTCTTTCCTTCTTTTTACTTTCTATCTTTCTTTATATATATATCTCATTCTTTCTTTCTCTCCTTTCTTTTTTCTTCCTTTTACTTCTCTTTCTCTCTTTATTTCTCTCTTTCCTTCCTTCCTTCTTTCTTTCTTTCTCTTTCTTTCTCTCTTTCCTTCTTTCTCTCCCTCTTTCCCTGTCTTTCTCTCTCTCTCTCTCTTTCACTCTCATGCCCTTAACTCCCACCCGGAACCTACCCACCAGGCAGATGCAGAGCAGTAGTGTCTCTGCAGAGGGAGAAGCGAAGGAGGCAGGCGAATGGCACAGCAGAGGAGGGCTGGGCGATGCGGACAGTGAGCAGAAGGTACTTGCTGAGCAGTTGAGCAGCACAGGGACCACAGCTGGACTCTGTTGCAGATTGGAAGTGACCAGCTGTGGTCCCAGACCTTCCTGATGCGAAAAGCACGTGCTCCTGGAGCATGTGCCCAAGCCCATTCCAGCCCCACAGCACAGAGATGCTGCAATGAGAACAGTTTTGGCTGTGAAGAAACAGGCAGCAATTCCCTGCTGGAAGCCGAAGACTCAGGTTGCTCTTGATCAGCGTGCCAGCAGGTTGGAGTCGGCAGATGGGTGTTGGCAAGTGTCCTCATCCTGCCCATTCAGCCCTGCCAACTGCACAGGCTCAATTCTGGGCAGCTTCTTGGCAATAACAGCAGAAATCACAGTACTGTAAGATCAGCACAGCTGGAGCATCTACCCCGATTCTGCTGCTTTTGCCTTCCTGCTGAGGAAGTAAACAGAAAGGAGTAGATCCCCTGGGACATCTCAGTAATTGTGTTCACATCTCCAGGTATCCAGGACTTCTTACAAAAGCACAAGAAGGAATGCCTTTCCTGATTTCAATGCCACTTACAAATCTGAGACTACATCTACACCTAGAAGTTGAACGTGTCCCCCATCACTCCTCGGTGCTGAGGCCAACAGTCACCAAAGAGCCCATATGCAAATGACTCCTCTGCTACCCTTTAGGACAGGTTGGTTCCACCCAAACCACATCCTGGGAAGAGCCCCTTGCTTGTACTAACCCTCACACTGTGCCCAGGATCTTCTTGGCCAAGCAATAGTTAGCCCAAGCCAAGAGCTGGTTGTGGACCACGCTAACCATTTACCAACCCAGCTGATTCAGCTGCAGTGCCCAGGAATATTTCCTGGCACTTTTGAATTTATTAGGACAGATGTAGGAATGCAGCCTGACCTTCGCTTCTGTGGCTTATCAAGTGGGCATGTTGACAGCAGCAAGGAAGATTTTTGTCATCTAAGCAGGTTCCGGATGACTTCAAAAACTTTCCATGAGAGTGAAGAGATGCCACTACACTGAGCTTGACTTCATGAGACAAGTATTCCACTCTTGGTTTTGATGCTGCGGGGTGCCAGAGCAGCAAGCAGCTGGGAGCCAGTCTGAGAACCTCTAAACGAGGACTGACCTGAATTTGAAGAGCCCTGCTGTAAGGATCTAAGTGCATGCTGATTTGGGAGAAAGCAGAGTCTCATGTCTAGTTTCGTAAAACAACGTACATAGAGTGTGATGTTCTCAAAGGAAAAAATATAAAGAGAGAGGTTCAATGTCAGGACTGTTTCTCGAAACATTTAAAGTCAGATAAAACCACACTGCTGATTCCTTCAGCATGAATCACCAGTTTGTGCTGACGTGCTCCTAACAGTTCATGCTGGGCTGTCAGGAAGGGACCTGTGGGCTGGGTGGCCGGGGAAGGGAATGACGTGGTGGCACACCGTGAGGGAGCTGGCTGGAAAGGAGCAGTGGCTGCTGGGCTGTCACGCTTTCCTGTCTTTTTTTGTGGGCTCTGCAAGCTGCCGAAGCGCGTTTACTTACGGCCCTGTCAGCAGGGTCTCCCTTTGCTCTGGACCTCAGAGCAGATCACAGACTGCTCTGGGCTTCTCACCGACCACAGGAACCTCACGGGGTGCAGGCAGCTGCCAGGTCGGGGTGAGTGGCACTGCTGCCTGCATTTGCTGGGCCTGGGCTCCCTCTCGGCAGGGAGGCAGCAGGTACTGCTGAGGAAAGGGGAGCCAGGCATCCCCCTGCCCCCAGGGGCACTTGGCACTGCAGCCCCAGCCCTTCCCCTTCCTGCAGCAGAAGTGGCCTCAGTCCTTAACTCTGAGACAGGAAAATTCCTTCTCTTTCTCATTCTACGCTTGAATTTTGCTGTCTCATGCATACAGGGCCAGCATCAGGATACCCGTGTGATGTCAGGTCCCAGCCCATGGGGGATATAGGATCACTCTCCTGGGCCAGGAGGGGAAGGAGGTGGGTTTTCAGGTGCCCATGGTAGGATGCCTGGGGTGAGATGTGCATGGGAGGAGGCTGAATCCCTCTAGCCCCTGGACCGCCATGGACTTTGCTGGGGTTGCTGAGCCCTCGCCACATCAGCCCCAGCTGCCCCTGCTCGGGCAGCTGCTTTCCTTGGACCAGTGTCGAGGCTGTGTTTTCCTGCCCCAGTTCAGAAGCATGTGCCCACAGGCAAAGAGATAACACAAGGCATGTTTTACCGGCAGGAGCTGTCGGCAGAGGCCAAGCCTTCTAGAATGGAAAACTCCTTTGGAGCCACAATGGGAGCTTGGTGAGGGAGTGACTGAGAATGAAAGAGAGGTCCCAAGCGTTGCTCTGGCTTTGGAAGAGCAGGGTGTCGTTACTGGAAACAGAAAAAGGATCATGTTTCTCGACTGAAGTCCTGGAGGAAGAAATACGCTCCTGATAAGAGAAAGTCGCTTTTCCTTCTGAGTCACTACATTCCTGGGAGTAGTTGTGCAAGATGTTTTTAGAGACCCCTTTTCAGCTCACCGTGGTTACTTCTACATCTATAGATGCATATAAGCATCTTGATGAGGGTCAAAGAAGATCTAAAAAATGAACATTATTACCAGAGGAACAATATACTGGACTTACTATATCTGAAAAATGGGTGGTTTGATTTTTTCTATTACTGCAATTTATGATTCATAAAGAAGCACATTTTTATTTTAAATTGGAATAAAAATTCTTTGGTATTGCTGATGGGATGTGATTCTGACCAAGAGCTAATGTAAATTCCCTCTCATGTTCTTAAATTTTACAAATAACAACAATAAAAAAATCCCTAGATTAGGTGAGGACTGGAACTTCCCTAAAATGTAATTGAAAGCTTGAGTTATCTTTAAAGAGACCTCAATAGTTACCTGTTACACAGCTCTTTGTATCACTTCTGACAGTCTCCGTGAGAGGGATTGGCTCATTTTCAAACTGTGGAAAAAGGAAGAAAATCTCGGGTGCTAGTGCCTCTTGACTCCTGCTTGATTTAGGAGCTTAAATACCTTTGGAAGCTCAGAAGGACTCTGGTGCCCATGTCTTGCCCATCTTCCACTCGAGATGCCTAAATGCAGAACTGCGATCTTAAAAATCCTGAGATCCATCAGGCTCCTGAATCATACCCCTAGTTTCCAGTGTTTGAGTTTTGCAGCAAGATGTTCTCCAGGGCTTTGCTTACAAGCAAGCCCTTGTTGGAAGCCCTAACTGGCCTTTCTGCTGTCACCCAGGGAGGCAAGGGACCAAGCAAGTCTTGTAGCCCTGAGACATTTTTCTGCTTGCATGTTCAGACCATGGCATGGAAAAATTAGACCACAAGCAATCTTGTTTTCCAGGGCTGAAAACTTGTCTCGTTCACCTGCAGAGGAAGGGACATTCTGCAGCAAGGAACATTCCTTTCCAAAGAATGCCAGGGGTAAGGCAGCTTTTCTCTCACAAAGGTCTTTGGCTCTATGCAAGTTATCTGAAGGACAGGCTGTGACTCTGTGGAAGGCAACAAGGCATGTCAGGGGAACAGGATCTGACTCAAAAGCAAAACTACATGAGCTTGCGACAGCTGCCAGAAAATACCTGGCTGACTAAGGCAAGAAGAATGCTGAGAGCAGGGAAGCTCTCTGTGCTCTGTTCGGCATGTTGTCTTCTTTGGAAGAGCGCTATAAGAAGTGCTCTCTTTCCGACCCTGCATGTCACAGCTGGGTGCAGGGGCACCAGGAGGCAGATAATCAGTCCAGCTGTTATCTTTGGCATCTGTCTAGTTGTCTTCAGTTCAGCTCAAGCTCTAGGGATCAGCAGGATGGAAATGAGCAGTTAGAAGTTTAAACTAAAGGAGAGTAGTTTTAGACTCGATAGAAGGAAGAAATTTTTTATGTTGAGGGTGGTGAGGCACTGGAACAGGTTTCCCAGAGCGGTGGTAGATGCCTCATCCCTGCAAACATTGAAGGTCAGGTTGGACTGGGCTCTGAGCAACCTGATCTAGTTGAAGATGTCCCTGCTCATTGCAGGGGGGGTGGAACTAGATGATCTTTAAAGGTCCCTTCCAACCCAAATTAGTCTGTGGTTCTATGAAGCACACAAGACCTTTAAGAAAGGGAATTATGCACTTCTATTAATTTGAGGGATTGAGTCAACTCCCCTACCCTGACCAATAGGTTAGATAGTACATTAGATAGACTGTCTGTTATAGATAGGTTACGCTGGATATTACGTTAGGTTAGATATTATTATAATTAGCGGAAAATAGGAACAAGAGGAACAATATTCCTGTTACTAGCCATCTTACCAGTGGTTAGTTGGATTGGGGCCTGCTGGATGCCACAGATCTGTATCTAGACATCCACGTGAACACGAAATGAGAATCATCCGTGAGTTTTCATCCTCTCTTTTCCTGTACTTCCCATACTTCAAAAGCATCTGCAGGGGGGATCCAGTGGCTGTTGTTCCAAAATAGATGACACTTCAATTTAGAAATACAGGGCTAGAAAGGGATTCCCAGGTCTCTGACTCCAGTCTCTTGGCAACAAATTATTTGTTTTAGTGAATAGCTCACATTTTTCCTGTCCCTTTGCAAGCGAGTGTCTGTCCCCCTCTTTCAAGGAAAGTAAGTTCGACTTCTGAAAGTGCCAAAAACTGAGAATGAAACTGGGGGCATTGCAGAAGCTGGGACATGAATTAGAAGAAACTGACTGTGTTCACCTGAGTCACAGCGCAGCAGAACATGCAGGTGAGAAGGAAATAGCCCCTCCTCATCAGCGAGGAGAGGGGCAATGTCCTGCTCCACCGAGGAGCTCAGCTGGAGCAAAGCCCAGAGGGCTGCTAAGGCTTCTAGGAGAGTTTGGCTCCATCTGTCCCCGGAGGCTCCTGACACTTCTCTGCTGTGGCTTTCCACCAGTAACGGGAGCTGTTTAACTAGGGAGCTTCCTAGCATGCACCTCCCCGGCACTTGTCCTCTGCTGCATCAGGCCACCCATTCCATGCCCTCTCATGCCAAGGTGGCCTTGGTTTCTTGCCGGGCTACCTGTGCAGCCATACGTGCCTTCGGCAGATTCATGTCCTGTTGACTTTCCTTACCATTTACGAGTTGTTTGCTCCTGGAAGGCCTCCAGCACTGCTTCTCTGGCATCAACTCAACTTTTCCTTTCAGCTGTAATTGCTCTAAACTTCAGAACATGGTTTCATTACCCTGATGGGACCCAAGGAAAGTAGTTGGTCATGAATTTTGGCTATGAAGCATTGCATTCAGCAGAGCTATGTCAACAGAATTGTAATCTCCATGATTTCCTCTTCCACTCCAGCCGCTGATGGAGAGGCAAAGAGAAGCCTATGGCCTCACACAGCCCTCTGGAGCCAGGATTTAAGTCACCCATAGCAAACCCCTCCTCAGTTTCTGTAGGATGGGCTCTGCCCTCTTATATGGCTGGGATGTGGGCTTCTAGCCACTACTCCACCCGTGGATGGAAACAGCCTGCCTCACCAAAGCCACTCATGCGGACAAAAAAACGGGGGTGGGGGGGTGTGTCTCTGATGTTGTTGCTTACTGCTGATAAAAGGTTGTTTGGGTTTTTTTACATTTTAGAAAGCTTACTGTCTGCGTACTGCAGATCCAGAGTGCTCAGCTATCAGGCTGAGGATATCTAGCATGCCCGTAGAAGATACTCAAGATCGGAGAAAGAAGACATTTGCTTTAGATGCCATCCAAGTCCTCTGCCTAAGGACCTTACTGTTCTCCCCATGGTGGGCTATGACACGTATGGGCATTTCTTGCCCAAAACTCCCAAGAGCTTTCTTGAGAAACTCTTACATTTGGCTGAGAGCTAAGCCAAGAGAAGAGGTCTTAAGTGCTTTGTTATTTTACGGTGATAGGAGCTGGAAAATCTGTCAAGAGAGGAAGAGCAGGGGATTGCCATCCCCTGCAATTTTGGGGCCAAACCTTCCAATTTCCCAGATTTTACCCAGCCTGGGCAGAGGCTCTCCAAGGACACCCACTCCAGCCCCTGGCAGGCAGGCAAGGTGCAGCGGCTCTGACCCATCTTGCCCCACCGGTCCAGCTTGGCTCGCTGCTGCAGGACAGTGGGGAGCTCTGTGAGGGGTGAAAACACCCATGGGTTGGGTGTGGGGGGGTTCACCCCAACCAGCTCACCTCTCCCAAACGGTGCTTCTGGTTCAATGTCATCGTCCAGCCACTGGACTGACCCAGGTGCCTGTAAATAACCCCCCAAACCAACAAGATACCCAGTTTGTGCCTTTTTACACTCTTTTATGTTGCAGGAAGAATATAAAGGAAGCCAGAAGGTTGGTGGTTTATTTGTTTGGATGGGAGGGGGGAAATATTTGAAATTGGGTGTGGGTGTAATTTTCCCGGTTGGTTCCTTTTTACGCTGAGAAGTTTGAGTTCTGCATTGCCATCATCAAGAATTCGAGGAGAGCTCAGAAAATGAACGTTCGCTAGCAGAGATCTGAAATGGGGATGTTTAAAACATGTTGGGCTTGTTTATGTCTCTAATGAACTTTTTGGAGACATGAAACTTTTGTGGACATCAAGCAGTTCACCTCAATGGGGGAAACTCTCTTTCTCAAAAGTCCTACAGGCAAGAAAGAAAAAATTTCATACTTTCAGCATTAAAACCAACAGGAGCACACAGCTGAAGGCTTACAGGAGCTGTCCCAAATGTCACCATGGCCAGGCTGTGCCAGGGCCGGCTGCGTGCCACCATCGCAGTGAGGAGCCCTGGGCTCTGCCAGTCCCACGCCAGCCCAGCCCGACAGGCATGGAGAAATGCCAGCAAAACCACGGCAAGCAGCACCTCTTACATCCCCAGATCCTTTGTGATTAATTTACTTATTGATGGCCTTTCATAACTCCGTGGTCATCTTTTTTCGTGCTGCCATTAATTATTCCTGGAAGCAAATAAAAGGGCCCACCGATATCTCTCCCTCCCTCTTGCCGCAGCCAGCTTTTCCTTAGGGAGAAAAAACTTGTGCTCGTTTGCAGTGGGACAATGCCGACTTTTGAACCTCTAACCACTAAACAAACAAACCTTGCGCTCTGCTCCACAATCCAAACAGGGTTTATTGACAGGCGTATCGCAGCAACGCGTAGCAACTCGGGCAGCAGCCGCGATGGGGATCGATGCTGCGGGGGTGGCCCCGGGTGCCAGAGGGCATCCTCGAAGGGACGGCACCGCCCAGGGCTGCCCACGTCCCGGCTGCCGGCATGGCCGCTGCCCCCCCGAGAGCCCTCGTGCCCTCTTGGGGAGAGCGCAGAGGAAGGAGTGGGCCATGGTGCCTGCAAAACCCCTTTTAATTCGGCCATCCCTGGTGCAACCGCTCTCCTCTGGTTTAAGGCTGGTGCTGCAGAGCCAAGCCCCTTAGTTTGGGTGCTGCTCTGCTTTAGGTGTCCCCAGGGGAAGCAGCTCCTCCAGAAAGATCCAAGGACCCTTTAGAGGCAAAGTAGGATGGATCTGGCTCCTGCCTCCCTCTGGTCCAGAGCGCACCATGGACATTGGACCCAGCAGGACGTGGTGTGTGTCAAGCCCACAGGCAATGAGCATAACTGCCTGGGTGCTGCACCCACGTCTCCTGCCCAGACCTGCTTCAGAGACGACGCACGAGGCAGAAAATCAAGCAGGTTCCCTGCACTGGAGGGTGCTGCCTCCCACCATGGTCGTCCCCCAGGCGCAGGAGCCCAGGATCATGTTTGCACGGCCACACGGCCACTGTCAGCCTGCCAGCCAGCACCCAGCCCCTGGCCCAGCAAGCCATGGAGCTACACATGGCCAAAACGCAGCGCGGACTCTTTGGGGCTGGTGCTCGCCATTTCCCCAAGCTCTCCTAGGCAGAGAGAGCTACCTTGTCCGTGGGGCTGGGTCTTGGCAAACCAATCCTCCCTGTGCAGTCCTGCAGATCCTGCCGGCATTTGGCTTTCAGCAAAAAGATGAGAAAAGGGTCAGCAAGGAAAAAAACACAAGTGCCCCAAAGAAGTCAAATGGAATATCTTAAATAAATTGGATGAGAAAAGCAGAGTAATGCGGGGCCAAATGCTGGGGAAGTCAGAAACCCACGTAACGTGTTTGGGGCTGGACAGTGCTCCCATCCCTGCCCGGGCCCAGGCCCACACAAGCTGGCCCCACACCCAGCCCCAGCCTGGCTGCACTGTCTCACTTCTCAGTGGGGTTTCTCCCAGCTGTAAGTGAGAAGTACACACAGCAAACAGCCAGGGCGATTTGGACAAATCAGCTGGAATGTTCTTCTTTTCATCTCTGGCTACGCGAGTCGTTTGGCATCTCTAACCTGGTCCCCACCATCTAGCCAGCATGTGGAGACGGGCCACAGCCTGTGCAAGGTGGGCTCTGGTACAGCCCAGGGCTCTTCCGAGGATTTCTGCTCCTGGTGGGGCTGTGATGAAGCCTACGTAAAGCTGATAAAACCAAGGAGACTTTGGAAAACTAACTGGAAAAAAACCTCCAAACAAGCCAAAAATTGTAAGGAGGTGAGAAACAGCACACAATTCAACTGACAGGACATTGCGCACACAAGCAAGGCTCCCCACTCCAGCGTGACAAGACACCTTTTTCACAGGAGACTTCATTCTTCCAATTTCTCTGCACTGCGGCTAATAAATCTGGCTGGATGACTATCAGCACCAGATTTATGGGCTCTTTTACAAGTGCCTAACGTTAAGCAATTCACTTCTGAACGTTTAAACAGTGCCTTATCTTGTCTGCTCTGGCCCTTAGGGCAGGATGAACGTTCTGCATACTCACGGTTACAAGAAGAAAATAAAATAAAATATAAAATAAAAAAAAAAAAATGTGCTTTAATTTTTTTTTTTCCTGTTAAAATTCATCGTTAGCCCAACAGCATTTCTAAGGTCCTTCGACCGATCCCTGAGATTCACCGGGGGTTGACTGGCAGGCAGTGTCCCCCTTTTATCTAACAAACTCCAGGGTAAAAAAAAAAAAACCCACCCAAACATAATAATAATATTAATAAAGCAATGGCCACGCTTCCCCCGGGACGACGAGACACATACACTGTACATCTGTACACACGGCCGGCCTGGT
>VYZV01032492.1:0-10291 GCA_013401275.1 Pandion haliaetus
AGTCTCTCATATTTTATTACATTCTCTCTTAAACATTTTTAAATGAGAGTCAATGGCCCTATAATGCTTGTACATTGTTGGGTTGGGTTTTTTTGATTTCAAAAAGTGCTTGTTTGTGGGTGATGTTTATTAGGAAAATCTGTGTGTATGTGTGCATGCATGCAAGTGTGCATGTATGTATGTCTCTGTAGAGTGAGGTGGAGGAAGACGGTGTCCCCTTTATTTCGTAGGATCTACTTCTTAAATTGTCTCACACTTAACAAAAAATGCCAAGACCAAATATGGAAAGTTCAGCTCTAAAGAAAGAACGTCCTGGAAAGGTTTGAACTAATGAGAAAGACGGGGTTAAGACTCTTAACAAAGCTGTTTTCATCACCCAGTCATGTCGTAATCAGATAGTGTGACAGATTATTTTTTAAGCAGAATTGGAATCAGTTATATGAAATCAGCCTAAAATGTGATTTTGTTTTTAAAACATTATTTTTCTTTTTATGTGCATTTCAGAAACATATGCAATAAATATTTAGACTCTTAATTTACTACACATCAATCTAAAAATCTACTTTGCTATCTTAATCAGAATTAATCTGCTTAATTGTTATTCCTATCCCGTCAATCTCAGTTTTACGCTAACTTGAACAATGCCACTTTTTGCTGTTTGCACTTTAGTTCGATTTCCATTCTAAGTTTATGAACAGTAATAGGGTCCTGCTTGAATATTCATTAACTTTGAATTGCGAGCTATGAAAAGGTGCTTTCTTTTACCTTAATAAAAGTGGCTCAGCATGGGGTGGATCAGTAATGACATTTGATTTTAGGCATCCAACAAATTTGCTTTTTATTTATTGACACATCTTGTCCAAACAGCTCCCTCGCAAGTTAGTGGAGTAATGAAAGAGAGAGTGCTGCAGAGAAGCGTGGAGCTTTCCTGGCAGGAACCAGAACATCCCAATGGAGTCATTACTGAATATGAAATCAAGTATTATGAGAAAGTAAGTGCTAAGTTTATCTGTAATGTACAACAGTGTGCTGTTTGCTTCATGTTCACTTGCTGTGTTGTGGAACAATGTTAACGCCATCAGCTATCAACTATCCTGTCTCTTCAAAGTCGCAGTGATTTTGCTCATTTGTAATAACTAGCAAATCACTGCAATTATTATTGCTATCCTATGTCTCATATATTGTATTTTGGTATCCTAAAAATGAAAGATCCACTTGAAATCTGCCTTTTTTTCCACTTTTTTTTTTTTAATTGTTAAGTTGGACTTGGATATTTTACCATGATATTTGTCATTTTCCTATCTCTTTTACATTGTGTTTAAAGCTTGTTTCATTTCCTTCTGTGTCACTGTAATTCCAGTCTTGAGATGATATATCAAATACAAATGTTGACTGCATTTGGTATTTCCTTATGAGCTGGGCAGCTTCGACTTGATATCTGAAAACTTCCAAAGCACTTCCTACAGTTTCAGCTGAAAAATATTCCTTATTTGTCCTTTTAAAAAGTCACAGAATTGTGGAATTTATTTTTCACTTTTTCTCTCAACACAATAATGAATTGAGGGCTGCTTTTCAGTAGCAGATGAAGTGATCTCTGTTTCTGGTAGAGCGAAATTGCAGTCTTACTGATGTCAGTCCGAGTTTTGCCATTCATTTCAGCGTGTCTAGACCTACATTCATGATAACTTTGAAGTACTCCAGAATAAAAAAAATTATGACAAGCACGTAAGTAAGGCCACATGCAACCATAAGCTGGATGAAAGCCGAGTGAAGGCAGGTTGTGCAGCTATATGTTTGTCATGGGACCCACACTAAGTGTGGCTCCTCCAGATTCCCTGGGAAATTTACTGCAACACATAACATATTCCCAATTTTTATAAAACATTCTGGGAGAAAAAGAGAAAGAATTAAAGTGCCAAGAAATGAACAAAGGAGCTCCTTTGTGATCACTTGTGAAGACATTTCATCTCTGCAAACAAGGTAATAGTACCTCTGTATCAAAAAGAGCATGTCAGCTTACTGGGTAACATAGAATTAGGTAAATTCAGACCAGATTGGATATAATATCAAGTGTCACATCTAATTTTCAGTGCTGGATTACACAAATATACTTATCAAAAGATCTTTATATGATTTGGGAAGGGAATAAAATGTTTATTTGTTGATGCTAACTCCCAGTTTAAGTTTTTCACTTTAATGACTCTTACAACAAATTTTACCAGATGTGTACAGATAGCTAAACAATTTTTTTTAAAGAAATTTTACTAATTTTAGCAGGCAATTTTTATTCCTCAAGCATATCTGTGTGCACACACACACAAATAAAGCCCATACTTGAAAAAAAAAAAAGTTTGCATGTTTACCAAAAGCAAAACTGTTCTCTGCACAAAAAAAAACTCAAAAAAACAAACTACAAATTAAAACTTGGGTTTTTTTAATATGCAGAGTAGTTTCTAACCTGTTAAAATAAAATAATTTATTTAAATAGGTAGTGGAAAATGGCAGAAAAATGATCAAGATACTAGACTTTTCATATAATGATAGCTTTTAGAATGTGGCTTTTATTATTTTCCCTATATATTCATGTTACTTTAAATAAGCAGCAGAATTTAATTGCCAGTTTCCAATGTTTGCAAAGACAAGAACTGATGTTAAAGTTCTTTTGTAAAGGAAGGAAACCTACCAGTATTATACTTATTAGAGTGAAATTAATAAAAGAGAATAAGAAGCTCATCCTACAGACAGACACAGATAAACTGGACTATACACCTTTAATTCAGTGAGACAATTTTAACACAAATGCTTAAATGCTTGTCTTCCTTCCAAAATAATGCAGTTCAGCTTGAAAAGTACTTCATAAGCTTGTTGCTTAGAACGACAGAGGCACTTTAAGTTTTGTTCCATTAGTTTAAAAGAAGAAAAAAAAAGATCTAAACTTTCAGCTCCTTTTAGAGCCAAATTAAATCAAACATTTTTGTGGTTCTGAAATATTCTGATAAGTAGCTTTTTCACCTCTCACTTCTGCCTAGGGCTGGAATGGAAACTGCCTGAAATCTCCCAAGTAAGCCTGTCCTGTGAGATTTCTGGCCCAGTTTATTTTTATTTCTTTGTTACTTACTTATTTTGAATGCAAGAACAGTTGGCAATTCAAATAAGCCTCATTTATGCATCAAAACCCCAAACTCTGAAATTCCACTGTGGCTTACAGTCCCGAACCTGACTGTTTACGTTTCTTTACACTTGTTTTTCATCTCCCAAGCATTCCTGTTCTTTCTCACATACCAACATACATTCCACCATGGTCCTCACTTACAGATTATTTAAACCCTCTTGGAGAAGATATGAAAAATTGTTGCTAGTCGAGCCGGCGGGCTTGCTCAAATGGCAGACTGGGCAAGACCCAGGAGAAGCCATTACTGCATCTCAGAAAAGAAATCATGTATGTTGTATTTAACCCTGTATTTCAGCAAAAAGCCTTTGCTGCTTTACTGACTGCGAACAGGAAGGTTCTCCATCATTTTTAGCTGGTGAAATACTATTGAAATGAGTTACAGATTTATTCCTTCCCTCAGTATCCGTCTCATTAGCACTGCCTCATATGGCTCATGCTTCTCTGGTCATGTGGTGCGTTCAGACGGTTGGTTAATTCATCTTTTCTGCCCTTCAAATCAGGGTTGCATCTGCCACTGAAAATCAACAGGGCTGCACATATCTATGCTGAAAGATAATCTGGATCAGTAAATGTGATGAATAAGTAGAGCTTTTTGAATACTGTAATGATCTGTGATACAGCTTTTGTAGTGGTTGAAAGTGAGTTATTACTCATAGGGTTTGTAATCTTACAGCTTCAAATTTGAGAGGTGTCATACTGAGCTTCTTTCCCTGGGTTCTTCTTGATGTCATAGAGTCAAAACCTGAGAAAAGACTAAAAGCTGGAGAAAAAATGCTAAGTGAAAACTGAGTTAAGGACCTCAGAATTTGGTGCAAAATCCAGTCAGTTATACATTGGCAGTAATGTATTTTTAAAAGTTATTGGAAGGTAAAAAGGAGGGGTCTTCTTACCACGAAAAAACAGATTTCCCTGTCCTTGAACTGTTTTGACCCCACAGATCCACCTGGAAAGCTGCGGTCAAGCTATTTTCTCATCAAAATTTCATAAAATGTAATCAAAGCCAAAGAAGCAATCGTTTTATGTCTGGATGTTTTATGAGTAACAACATGAGCATCCCATTTGAATTTTATGTTACACTTAGAGCTCCTCATTGCATTGACAGTGTTTTGTAGTACTCCACAGAGTATGCTTTATTTTTTATGTTGGGGAAAAAAACATTCGACAAATTGAAATAAACTACCCAGGCTGGCAGTCAGTTGCTGATGTACAACTATGATAAAATCTGACCTGTAAATGTCATTTAATCTTTTGTCTTATTGTTTCCAGGATCAAAGGGAGAGGACCTATTCAACAGTGAAAACCAAGTCCACTTCAGCTTCTATTAATAACCTAAAGCCAGGAACAGTGTATGTTTTCCAGATTCGTGCTTTTACTGCTGCTGGTTATGGAAATTACAGCCCCAGACTGGATGTTGCCACACTAGAAGAAGCCACAGGTAAACAGATTTATAGGAAATTAATACTCTCAGTAGAAGTAGTAAGTAAAGCAAGAAAGGAAAGACTCATAGGTAATATTATTAAAACTAGAAAGAATGAAGTTCTACATGAAGGTGGATTTTTGTCACTGTATTTTGAAGGATGAGCTTCAATTAGTCGTTTTACCATAGAACTACAAATTACACTTTTATAATTAACTGGAGAAGATTTGTAACATACCAGGTTCTTCTCCTCTGATGTCCTTCTAACACAAAGAAAAATAGTTTTTCTTCATTCAAATACAAACCTTTTTTCCCCTCCAAGAGAAGTGACTAGTGGTGAGCTGAGTAACTCTACTAGATTCTTCTGTAACTGGGGAGAGGAGGGAAGAGGAGAGTTCAGCCCACAGAGGGTTCTCCAGGTCACTTTTTCCCTGTTCAGTTTCCTGAAAAACTCATTATAATTTGTTTTATGTGTGTGTCTTGTTTAAGCTGTATGTCCATCTTTAGTGTCTTTTGAGTTCATTGGCTAGTTTCGACTTGGTTTAGTAAAGAAACAGAGGTCTCAAAGACACTAGGTTTCTTCAAGGCTCATGTAATACGTTGTAAGCTGTGTAAAGAAAAAAACAACCTCTCAAAAACACTCACAATGGAAAGTATGAAGCTGAAGTACAAGATCTCTCAGTAGAGTACACCAGAGAATCTGGCTGTGACATCTCAGCAGAGGGATAACATTTTGGGAGAGCTTGCTCTTTCCTTGATGCCGAAACTAATCTTGTGCCCTTATTTGTCTAAAAATCACACTGATGCCTTTTTTCCTCAGCAATGTAGATATGTGCATGCATGCTTAGAGAAAATCTTCCACATTTTGAGTCTTCAGAAAGAAACTCTTCCATCACTGAGACCTGGCAGCCATGAGCCCATTCACAGGAACTGCCTGTGTCCCTGGCAGCTTCATCGCTGTCACAGACCCAAATTTGGTGACTGTTTTGGGTCATTTGCTTCAGCTTGACCTGACTGACAGCAGGTCAGCCAGATTTGGAGCTGAGAATACATAGCCTACAGATTCAAAGGGTATGGATGCCAACTCTGCTCTCTGCACTCTATGCAGCCTATCTAAGGTGCAGACACACACCATTGCATCTTATTAATTGCAGTCAGGTGTCACCTGAACAATTCGTGGGTATTCTTAAAACACAGTATTTAGGTCTCGATTCCACCTTGGTTCCACAAAGAATATGAAAACTATCAGTAATGAATAATACCACATATTTAATAGACATAATTGAAATAGTAATTATCATAATAACAGTAATAAACTGTCATTACTAATGTTATTAGCTCTGTGTCTGATAGCATACTTTCCATCCATAGAGTTCTGCTTTAGAAAGAGTCAGTAGCAGAATGCTCATTTTGCAGAATGGGAGCCTGAGGTACAGCCAGAAGTAATTTCTTCTTTTGAGTAGATTTCTGGAAAACAAATTAAAAGTTTGTCAGAATCTGTCATAAGTTTCTGCTAATTGGCTAATTTATTGTCCATAGTGGTTTAAAATTAGTAGACCAAAATGTTTCCCCAACATTTCCTTAATTACTACTTAAGTATTTTTTATCTACTGAATGTAAGCATACTGGTAGCCACTAAGATTAGCAAAGGTAATTTCAAAGGTAAACAGTCTTTACTGGAGTTTGGTCAACATATGGAAGATTAGGAAATCCTAGAATAAATGCATTGCTGACCATGCTCATGTACCCTTTTTCTGACTCATGTGATGAAAAACTGTATATAAACCAACGACATACTTGGCAAGTATGCACAGCAGATTTTTCTCTAGTCACAGGCCATCTTTGTGTTTTGACATGCTGTGTAAAATGTCGTGTGCTTTCATTAAAGAAAATTTTATAAGTGGTATCTTTTCCATTATCTTGAGAGGACATTATAGAATATAATTCCCGTCAAGGATAAGCTTCCACAATTTTCCATGTATGGTTTTCAGAAATAACTATAATGTTGGTAAAAAGACAGTAAATTCCATTAAATTCTTCTACAATTGTTTTACAAAAAAATATTTGTTTCTCATATTTTATTTATAGTTCTATCAGAACTTGCAGGCTAATCAAATTAGTCTTTTGTTAACATTTTAAAGGAAGACCTTTATTGCATCATTTTTAGGAAATATACATCAAGTGAAATACTATACAGGTGAGAAGTAAACCAGTGTTATGCTACAGTTTAGGGGCATTGGCTTCTCATCATTCCAGTGGATTTTTGAATGCAGCAATTGTGATAGAAACTGCATGGCCACTTTTCAATATTTGAGGAGCTACGTTCATTATATTAATATTGTCTGATATGTAAAATACACATATTTTACACCTGTATTTGTACATATCATACATGTTGGGCATTGCATACATATTTATGTAAATATGTCAAAATTATGAAATAAAAATGCTTTAGAAAGGCAGGATATTTCTATTCTATACTGTGTTTGCCACTGATCAAAGTACTTTAATCTTTGTATTTTTTTGTTGAAATCACTGCTGGTTATTAGAGACAGAAGTCCCTCAGGAAGAAAATATAAATACATAGAATATCACTTAAGTGATAATTTTATCTTTTGATTCACTGAAGTATTTAAAGATTATGTTACATGACTTTTAGCCAGTGATCTAAATGTGATCCTGTGCCTTTTGTAATTGAAGGGGATTTTGTCACTTGTTACAGTTCTCACTGTTAAAGTAAAAGGACTCAGCACAACCTGGCATCAAGAAAACTTTGCTTTTTCCTTTTGCCATAAATCAGTTTAAATCAAGTGAGGTTGAAGTAATAAGCAGATGTAAAATTTATTCCTAATATCTGAAATAACACTAGTACAGATTTTTACAGAAGACATAAAGAAGAATATTATAGAAAGTAATAATTAGCCTACATGAATCCACTTTATCATTAAAGTTTTCATGGTGGACTTAATCAGGAATTCTTTTCTGCAGATCACACATTTCAGATTGCTTGCATGAGAAAATGCTGCTGGAGGAGCAGCACAGCTTTTACAGCTGATCTCCTTTTTTAAATCCTCCGGTGTGTTTGGATGTCCTTTCCTATAACCATGTATTTAAAAGGTGGTTTTAACTCTTTTAGATTAAGCATTGCCTCATTCATTTGGATATGCAAATATCATACTGTCAGATTAGGTATCAGCTATAGCTGATTGTCCCAGTACCAGGTGCCTGTCTCGCCCTCGTGAGTGTGAGCGCAGTTTAAGCAGAGGTCGGGGCAGATTTCCTTGTCCTGCTGGTAGTTCCCTGCCATCACCATTGTGGCAGCACCAGTGACAGGTAACCATGCCATGCACCCCCTGAAAGGATCATCTGCACCCCAAAATCATTCCTCTAAGAACACTCTAGCATCTTTATTTCTGCCCAACCGCAGTGATCATTCCAGTAGCTGGGTTCTGGTTCACCCTTACACTAACAGACTCAGTTCATCACACAGAAGAGAGAAGCAGCACAGAGTACCTGAAAAGAGGCAGATGTCGTAGACTGCTGCCACTGAATTCATACCAGACCATGCCCACAATCAGATCTTTCTTTTTTTTTTTAAAGATGTAAAAATAAGTCATACATTGCATCCCACCTATCTTACCAGTTGGCCAGTGTACCATGTCCCCACCATTTTCCAGAGCCTAAATAACACCCTCGGTTTGCTTCCAGAACGTGCCAGTACCCAAGATCTGTGAGGCAGGTTATGCAAAGCAACCCACTCACATATGTCAACTTCTATGCACTCAACTTGGCTGCTAGATTAGGTGACAGGCTGGGCTGGGTTTTTTTCCAAACTGTTAGGTGGATGCAGCTTCGCACCCTGGCCATTGTGACAGGGTGCTGCCTCTTCTTGACCTCCAAGTGAGGTTTGCACTGAAGTTCAAAGAGAGAAGGGAACGGTTTTAGGAAATGCTGTATTTTACATGAATTTGACATTGTTTGGGATTGTCCATTTTGATGGCCTGGTGATGTTACAGGAACTGAGTTGTATTACTTATGCCCCTACCCTCTTGCACGAGATAGTGACAACTGATTTCCTAAAAGTTCCACAAGTGGGATAGATGCAGGCCTGCAGTAGCATCCTACTGACCTGGGTATGTCAGAAAGTTATAGTTACTCAAAGATAAGCATTTGTTCTTTTCAGTTAAAGACTGATATGAATAATGAGATCTTCCTCGTCTGCATTAGGTAGAACATAGAAAAATTACAAAGTTTCTTTAGGAAATAAAATTGAAGGGGGGGGCAAGGGGGCAGAACTTTCCCCCAGTGCAGATTATTCTATTTGAAGAGGGGGCGAGGGGGAGGAACTTTCCCCCAGTGCAGATTATTCTGTATCTATGTAGTGTAACAAAGGGTTTGTTATTTTGGGGGAGAAGCAGTTTGTACAGGCCAGTGTCAGTGACAGAATAAATCATGTTGATTGGCTTACTTCTCCCAAGACAGAGCAAAGTAAAGACTGGTTTATTTGTTTCTGTAGGAACCTCTGAAATCTGCAACAGGAACTTCATTCTGTGGAATTCATAAAATCCTGGTCTAGACATTCGTGTTCAGTTAGCACTACTAGCAGTTAACCATATTAACATACCATCTACAATTTTAGTTAATCAGCTATCAGTTAGGTTTCCTTTTTTTTTTTCTCTCTTTTCTCTCTGCTGCTTCCAGATGACTCACACTTTCACAGTCCCTTGCTCAGCATCACTGCCTGATGTCTCCTCCTTTATTCTTAGTCCCTAGGGCTAGATCCTCACTGTTACAAACCAGCATAGCTCCACAGAGTTCAGTAGAGCTGTGCTCATTTAATGCAACTGAGTACATGGCCACCCTCATTAGATGTCAGGCAAGCAATGTATTTAGCAAACCTTGAGGTTTCTCACGCTAAGTACTTACATCCTTAGTTTACATTAATGTGACATGCATACATTTGCATATATTAATAGCATTGGCATAGCTGAATAAAAAGAACTATAATGTGTGGATATTTTTAGCATGTAAATCTCTGAAGCATGGAGAATTCCATTTTGTATATGTGGAAGCACCTTTTCGTTGCTAACAGAAACAAATGATAAGTAATAATATCAATTTACAATGATTAATAGCAGTAAGAGATAGAAGTATGCTAACCAGGAGATCTGTCTTAATAGATAGTGTTTCATCTCAGACATTCTTCTTATAGTTAAGACACTATTTTCTTGGGTACCATCAGTCATATCAACCAGGTTTAGAGCGGAGGCTACAAGCAGAGCTCTTCAGGGATTATTCTCCTACTGTCTGCCCTGACAGGGATATCCAGCTCTTCCCTTTTAGGAAGGGGTCAACCACTGAGCAAAACCAGAAGGCAGTGCAGCAGTAGGATGGAGTGGAAGGGGCTGGTGCTGGCTTTCGTCTAATGGCTATATCACTTTGGCCAAGTCAATTCCAGCATAGCTCCTTTTTATTCCCTGTGGACGATCATTAACTCATCCAGAATTTGGATGAATTTCCAATGGAGGACCTTATTTAGACTAACTTTATCGATGTAATGGTTTCAGGCAAAGGTAAACTAACAGTCTGCAATTCATGATGGTTGGCTTAATTTTTTGCAGTTCCTTTGTAGGGAATAATTTTAAACTAATCTCTTCTCTGTGCTCCATCTGTAGCGACGGCTGTTTCCAGCGAACAGAATC
>VYZV01032492.1:11445-58142 GCA_013401275.1 Pandion haliaetus
TTTCCTTTTGGTTGCTTTGAATACATGTTTCGCACCATCCTAATGATCCCTCTGAGGTTCAGTATTTGAGAGACTTTTGGCTAAGTGACTATATGGTCTTTACCTCAGGCAAACTTCAGATTAAGAAAGTGTGGGTCACTGCATCACCCTAACAATGAAACTGTTCTGCCCAGAAGCTGTTTTCTGCTACTGTGAATACTGTAGCATCAATATTTACAAAACATAATGTCCTTAAAAATAGAATATTTAATATGAAAAGAAAGGTCAGCTACTTCATTACTGTTTTCTGTTCTAGAATCACTTGCCTAGTGAAGGATAGCACCTAAAGCCTCACGTTAAAATCACAGCTAGCATCTGAACTTATGCTAGAACTCTGGGAAAATTAAATAAAATACATCTTCCTTGGGTTAATGACAACTGAAAATTTCAGGGGAGAGGAAGGCTTATGCAAGAATAGTTTCACTTTTATCAAAATATTTTTTAAAAAACTTTCTTATTTTAGCCCTTTCACATTTCATTTGTAATATCATTTTGCCATGAGAAAAAAAAAATGTTTTCCTTTCTTTGAGAAACAGTCATTAACTCAGGAAGTATGGTAAAACTAAGTTGCAAAATGATTTTGATCATCCAAAATTTCAAAATCAAATAATAGTATTCAACTGAATATTATAAATTCTGACACACAACAATGCCTGGGTTTCCAGTTTTCTCCCATGATAACTATCCTATCAGTAGAACTTGCCATTTATACAGCAGTCATGCTATGCTGTATGTAGCCTTTGTTGTCTACCAATAATTGCAGCTGTAGCTTAAATCTATCAGATTTTTTTTTTATGAAAGTAATATGGTTTATCTTATTTTACATATGTTAAAATCATGACATTATGAGAATGTAATGTCACATGGGGAATGAAGTAGCCACGAGTCACAACTTCGTAACATCTTCTCAATGCACCCCTCTAAATGGTTAGTTCTAGCCAAAGTTCCACTCAAAATCATATCAAGGTTTCTATTTCACCTTTCTGCCCTGAAAAAAATCAGATCAGCTGGAATTTGTTCATGCTTCCTGAGTTTGGGTGTGTTGCTACCTAAATCATTTCATTTAAATGCAGTCAGTATTAAACTAAGCTGTAACGTCACTGCAGGTTTAGTCAATCAATCCATAATCTGCGCAAGAAAGGTAGAAAATAACAATAGGATAAGAATTATTTATCATGCACTTTGCAGTGCAGCTGATTTTAAAGAATTCATCAAAAATGTAATGTTACTTAAACATTACTATTCTGGGAGTGATGGATTTGAAATTTGCCTCTCATAGGTGTATTATAAGCTTTTCACGTCTTCAGAAGAGCTACTGCTTTCACTTTTAAAATCCCCATTATGTCCTTGAAGGAAAAGATCAACTATGTATTCTTGTATGTCAGTATATAAACAAAAGGAATATGCTAGCTAAATAATTCCTTTCTTCATCTCCATTATTTGTGGCATTTTTTGGTTCAGTCAAAGTGTAAACATATTAATATCAAAACTGCTACTTAATGATTAATAGCTGATCCAGAAGTGCTGAGACTTTATAAGTGTTTGTTTCCCTCATTTTACTTTCAAGAAATCTGGTTATCCAGCAAATCAGTCAGAACAGACAGCATACACAGTCTTTTAAAAATCATAGCACCAAATAGAAGGCACTTTTTGCCAAGCTAGTTTTTCATTGTCTGTTGATTGAAGGTTTAGTGTTTAATTTTATTTGGTAAAAGAATGAGATGGAACCCAGTGCTGTGGTCACCAGCTTGGTCACAGAGTTGTGAACACCAGTTTGGTGTCCTTTGCTCTATAACATCTAGACAACCTTCTTCTGTGCTGAGGTACCAGACTGGATTTTCAAAAATGTAATTTACAACACTTACTTAACATAAAAACTTACAAGTAACCATTTTTTAAAAGCAGGTTTTAAAACATTGTATTTAATAGAGTATCATATATTTCCTTTCAGTCCCCCTCAACTCTCTGTGACCTCAAGTGCTACACTTGAAGATACAAGTACAATGGAGGAGTTTAGTTAAGCAATTCAGATTTATATTTGGGTTCCTCCTACTATTTTCTTCTAACAATGTCTTCAAACCCAGGCCAGCATTATTTTATGTTGGTATGCCAGGATTGCCTTGGCCTGTCAAAATGTTTTATGACAGCTTGAATAAAGAACCGTCAGAGGCCCACTTGAGATTCGCAGTTACCTCCAATCCAGGACCCTTATCACAAACACAAGAGGATGGCTCCTTCTCCATCTCCCTGCCTGAAAGCACTATAACAGGAGGTTAACCTGTTGCTTTCTTATCACTTTTTCTAGTAATTTTTGGTTTTAAGAAATAAATATTTATCATTTTAAAAATCTGTAGCATTATTGATACAATTGGAAGAACATCTATTTAAATACATAATATGGCAGATAATAACATCTGGGCAACATTTCAAATAATTTCTCTGCATGTAAATTCGTTAGATTACTCAAACAATTTCTCTAGCTTTTTCCTTATGAGGGTTTGGAGTTTTTTTGATCAGCAATACCATCTAAAACATAAATACACATGATTGCTAAGCTATTTTTCAATATATTTTCAAATTTAATATATTTTATATTCAATTAAAGGATTACAAAACAACCATAAATTATTTATGTTTCGTATTGACTTTTGATCCTATTCTTGTATATCACTATATCAATTAGCAGAGGAACATTCTTACATTTTCATATTGAGTTTTAATTCACTGATTTAGTTAAAGCCCAGGACTGTAATCCTTGTAAGCCAAATTTATTTCATAAAAATAGGTTGGTTAATAGATTCCAAGGGGTGCTCTACTTTGGCCAGAAGTTTCTACTTTCACCAGAAGGGTAAAAAATAATTTTCCTGAATCAGCAGCAACTAAGGGAATAAACTACATGCTGGCCAGAGTGCTGTGCTGCCTGAGTTGTACTAAGTGCTAAACTGGAGAAAGAGGGAGCAAAAACCAAGTTGCTGCATATTATTCACTTAGGTACTTGAGAGAGGGAATATTGTGCCATAGAGGCCGCTTTCCCTTCCTATGCCTTCACAAGTTGGCTACAAGTTTTTCTCATGTTCAGATTCTACTGCAAGAAACATACCTAAGGATATAAATTCAAAGTGCTGTGAATAGTTTAGCTTGGCTTTTGCCACAGTGTGTAAATAATATTATATTCAATAATTTAAGTAAATTAAAGTAGGTGAAGAAGCCTTTCAAATCCTACTAGAAGACAGAGATAACATAAAGAAACGCTGTTTACACAACCTGGGAAAAGAGGATAAGCTGTCCTTACACAAAAAAGAAAGTTTAACCTCCTCTGCTATTCTTATACCCCTTACCCTGCTTTATTTTTGCTCCCACTCAACCCTTGCATTTTATTCCATTGAACGCTATTTAATATTTATTACTTCTTTCACTTCAAGGTGGAGATGCAGATGCTCATGTTAGTCATTTTTAGAGATGAGATTGTGTACTTGTGTCAACATGCTTGCAGATGATACCTAAAACTAAGGTTGCCTCTCAGAGCGGCTCTGACTCAGGCAGTGTGGAAGCAGGTTTGCTCTTCCATGGAGCACTCTGCATAATGAAATTCCTGGGCTGACTGCACAATAAGTGCCTTTGCTTCATCACAGTCATGCTTTCTTACATCATTACAGTTAAATTTCCAGGCACCAAAACCTACATTGACCCTGAAACCTACGAGGACCCAAATAGAGCTGTCCATCAATTCGCCAAGGAGCTAGATGCCTCTTGTATTAAAATTGAGCGTGTGATTGGTGCAGGTAAGGCTGCCGTGGCTTCCTGATTCAACTGTTCCATTTAGCTGCGATCGAAACTCATACATCATAATGACAGGCAAATAATTATGCCTCAAGTATAGAAGAACTTTTTGCATTTGCCAGAGTGGTTAAGAGCAACGAAGCTGCACTCGCTTCTAAAATGTAAAAACAAACGGGGGAAAAAAACAACAAAAACCAAATAAATAAGTAAATGAAGAGTCTTGCTTGACATTCAAAGCTTGTGGGTTTCTAATTCTGTATCTGCTGTTAAAAATGCAATTGGGGGAAGGGGAGCAGTTTTGCTGCCTATTATTTACTGTCAGAGTAGAGGCGTTAGGCATGAGTGCAAATTCTGCTCGCTTTCCTTTTGCAGGAGGGCTTTTTGACCTCTGAATTTTTGTTCTTGTGAGTAAGGAAAACTAGCTGCAGCACAAAATCTTAAATAGAGACTAGGAAGTTCTCGCTTCTGTATAACAAAATCTTCCCTAAGGCTGTTTTTTGTTCTACCATTTTTCTTTTTGATATTTTATGAATACAAAAAGTTATTGTTTAACTTCTCATGACTGATTGTAATTGCACCAGCATTACATTGCTTTTCTTCCTCTTGAACTGTCTACCACCTACTTAAGCCATGGTGTTCATGCTCTAAAAAGGCAGTTTCATTTGTTTGTATTAATAAGATACGTGACATTTTTATTGTACTACTCCATGTAGTGAAATTAAGTTTCCACGGGTAAGAAAAATATCAAATACTTTGGATTCCTGGAGGAAATGTTCTTTTGCTTTCCTGTTGTTTCATAAAAGTATTAGTAGAATACTTTTAACATCACCCTGTAGTTTGGCATGCTCTGTAAATTACATACTGTGGTATTATTTAAAAAGAGAAGAAGAAATATCTCTAAAATAAGCTGGTTTACCAGTAAAAAATTCTTTACGCTTTGAATTCACAATGCCTCTTTAAAGTAACCTCACTCATGTTGAATCATGTCTTAATCAAGGAGTAGTACCGTTGAAATTAACAACACTGCTTGAGCACATTATTCCTTCAGATGAGTAAGAGTATAAGAATCCTGCCCTTACTAACTAGTAATTTTTGTGATGCTAGACTGGCAGCATATCTTCTAATAAATACACAATATACAAGATTTAAATTCAAGATTAACATAGAAAAATTACTGAGCTTTATCTTTTGCTTTAAGTTAAAAAACAGCATAGCAACAGTTCAGAGCACAAAGATACATTCAGTCCGACTTTGGCGATGCCTTCTGAGCAAAATGCTGAAAACGCTTCAGTTGCAAATACAGTTTAAAACATATTTTCACTGTTATGACAGAGTAATTCCAGAATGTTAATTTTGTTGACTGCAGATGAATTTATTCTTGATTTTAATGAGTATAACTGATAGCAAAGAACCTAACGTGTGTCAGTAGTCATTCAGAAGAAAGTTAATTAGAAGTGCTATGGTGAAAGCATATTGTGTATGGGGTTTAGCTATGGCTTTGACCTGTTGATGTAGATAGCAAATAGGAGTGAAATGAAATGCAGTCCAGTAACAACAGAATGTTAAAGACCCAAAGAAGCAGCTGAAACTCATACATCAAAGAAGAATATAGAATTTTTACTAGGGACAGCACCAGAAAAGCCACTTAGCAGTCTCAGTATGCATCAGCAATGCTGGCCACATCAACTATTGAGTAGTGCCATGTCTCTCTCAGACAAACAGGGTGCAAGTATGCTTGTGCTCAGTCTGCATGAGGGATATGTGCTTTCCTTGCCAACATTTTCATTACCATCCTGCTGTGGCCACCTGTCAGATACAGAAAATGGTGTCCACTATGTTGAGTCCTTGTTCGTACCACACATACTTTGTTTTAGCTTCTTCCTTGTTGACATGCTGAGCTAGTGGCTGTGCGGCTGTGCAGTATTCCCACTCTTGTTGTCATATTTTCTGGATCATTTTGGGGCATCATTTCAGCTGAATATACTATTTTCTGGGGAATAAAAGTAGTTTGTTGGCTAGCATCCTGGCTTGAAATGCATAACATACAAGTTCAAGTTTCTGGTTTGCCTGAGAGTGAGTGATCTGCTTTTGGAAATCAATCAAAATCAGATTACAGAGAGCGGGAAAGGAGTTAAGCCTTAGTGTCTCCCGTGCCAAGTATCCTAATTACCTGGCTCTGAAGTATCACGCGCGCGCACACACACACACACACACGCTTATATTCATGTCTTGTTTTTGGTGTGGAACAAAAACTATTTTGGAAGGTACTGCTAGAAAAAAATGCTATCCTTTAGGAAGTTCTTGTGGCTAGGAGCTGTGAGTGAGGTGAGTGGTGAATTCATTAATAGTCATTCATATTGCTAATGAATTGCAGGAGAGAGGTTAAGGCACCAAGGTAAGGGCATGAGCAGCTAGTTATTATGTATGTAACAGCTACGACTCATGGTATTCATAGCTATGACATGGATATTCAGACCACGACTCCAGTGCCCAAGGACGGCTGGGGCTAATGCCTCACCTGTTCAGGCAGGAGCACTTGTACTCTGGCCGGTTAGCTCGGGTACAGCATGGTGTTAATGGAGGTATATGGAGTTGATTAGAGCTAACCTTAATACAGCTAGCATAGAACGGGAGGAAGAGGAATTCAATTCTGTATGCAGTCATCTCCTATAAGATTCATAAAATGAGCCATGCTGAGTGGAGATTTGCCCAAACAAGTTGGTTGGAAATATTAAGGTCCAGTCAAAGTTTTACCCTGCTGGTTGGAGAACTGTGAAGCTGAGGCCCAGGTACTGTTCTTTTCCTTCTCAAAGCTCTGCTGTTGGGGGAGACAGGAGAACAGTAGTGTTGGAATGATGATGTTGTCCTAAACAAGACTTCTCAGAACTCATCCATTAGGACATTTCAACATCTACCTCTTCAGGCATTCAGCCCCATTTTCAAGCATACCTCTCTCTACTGCCAGCCAGACATCTTGCCAGTGCATACATGCACTTAAGTCCTGATCCCACCAAGTTTCTCAGGACCTCAGTCTATGTCCCAAAGGGATTCTCTAATCAACCTCTCTGTATTAGTCTTTCTTAATTCAATAATTTTTTAGCACTCACCCTAAAACATGTCTTGGATATAGGTGTGTCCGCATACTTGTGCATACTCAATAGCTTAATGTTAAGGCACTCTGCAGGTATGCAGGAGATACATTTCAGACTTAATTTGATTTGGAGGAGGGACTTGGATCTGTATCTCCCATACTCCACATAAATTTGCAAAGTACCAGATTATTAAATATTTTTGCAATGAATCTTTCTCTTTTTAAAGAGCTGTTCCCCTTTATGTTGGTACCTTTTTCTCCTGTATATCCAAAGAGATTTTTCTTCCTGGCTACAGGATAAGGGATCTCTCTTTTCTCTCTGCTGACACAGCTGTGAGGCAAGAGACAATCCTTAAATCTTTCACAATCTCAATAATAGTGAGGTGGATGTATTGCCATTCACCTCCACGTCTCGCATGCTTCCATCCTATTTCCTGTCTGATGGAATCCGATTACTTCACTCCCAAATTATGGTTGTTGAGGCTTTTTTCTTTGGTATTCTTGCTGGCTGTTTGGCCACTTTTTTCACATGCTTCTTCAAGTTCCAATTGTCTGTTAGTTTAGAACCTTTTACAAACTTCCAGCATTTGCTTGTGTTTGTTTAATGTAACAAAATTATTATAAGTCACACCTTTCATTTCATAATCTGCAAAGTAAATTATCTTGCTTCAAGGTAATAATGTAGTGCTTCATTTAACACCATAACAATATTGAATTAAAAGCAGCTCTGAAAGAGCTGCCTTTTGAAAGAAAAAAACCCATTGGATCTAAAGATAGCAAGGAAACCATGTAGAACAGAATGACATTTTCACTTAGAAATGGTAGTACTATTTCTGTAATAGTATTTTCCTATGAAAGCCACTTCATTTTTATTTCCTATTTTTGAAAAAATGTAACAAATTACTAACAAGTCTTTTAAAAGATTCAAATAACAGTCCTGTAGGTTGGCTTAATGTGAAGGGTTTACTCTGTAAGGTACTTAGTCAGCAATTCATTTAAAGCACACGCCTGTCTGCGTTCCTAAGTAATCCATTTCAAATATGAACATTCACATGTTAAATTTAAACACATACTTAGGCATCTAGTTGAATCAAGGCCTAAAAAGAATATTGATACTATAGTTGGAGTAATTCAGCATTGATCTACTTCATTTTAGGAGAGTTTGGTGAAGTGTGCAGTGGGCGTCTAAAGCTTCCTGGCAAGAGAGATGTTGCAGTAGCCATAAAAACCCTGAAAGTTGGCTACACAGAAAAGCAAAGGAGAGACTTCCTGTGTGAAGCAAGCATCATGGGACAGTTTGACCACCCCAACGTTGTTCACTTAGAAGGGGTCGTTACCAGAGGTAAGCAGTGGCCCGATCTGTCAGTCAAATAACAACATAATGGCAGTAATTACTTTAGCTTTTTCATGGTCAAAGATTCAAATTATAAACAGGCTGCACACTCCTAATGGATTTTCTCCTGATGCGTAACTAACTAAAACAATACTTACTTTATGCTACAACCTGAGGAAAAAAATTAAGATGCACGCATGATTAAAAGATGAAGTACTTTGAAATATATTATTTTTCTAGTTTCATTTAGCCTCAACGACCATGCAGAGAGATAAGGTTTCTTATGTCCTTTCATATTATCTGAAGTGTCATTATTCCAGAGTCCTGTTCACACAGCAGGAGTTAGGAGAACACACTGACATTTTGATTTGTATGGTTTAATTTTGTGAATCATGACCACGTTCCGTTTAGACATTTAAGAACTTATTAGAACTCAGTAACAGCGCTGGAGGCCTCAGAAATGTTCATTGTCTCAATGATTCAGTCCTTCAAAGGAATAACATGTGTTTTATTGAAAAAAGGCACTCCATTTGTGTGACAGTTTCTCAAACAAAAACTGTCTTCTTTTCTTTCAGGGAAACCAGTCATGATTGTAATAGAATACATGGAGAATGGGGCCTTAGATGCATTTCTTAGGGTGAGTAACAAAATGAAAACATATATAAACATATTTTAAGTGATCTATATAATATATTATATATTATCACTTTTCAAAATATGGGTTTATGTATGTGCATATATATACATATACAGCCATGATATTCATATAATTAAACTATTATAATTACTCATATAATTATTCATATATAATGAATATATAACCATTCATTCATTATAATTATTCATATAATGTGGTTTTCAGACTGAAATGGAGCTTGACAAATACTAGCAGTTCTCTACCTTACTTCAGCAAAACCAGACCAGAAATGAGAGGATCATACAGGATCACATGGGAACATTCTAGGAATTTAATTGATTTAATGTGGCATAGACATGGTGGATTTTATTATTGCCACCAGATGAAGTTAACACCACTGATACCTGAAGCCAATCTTCTGCCTTTTGGGAGCAGAATTTTATGGTGTCAGCATGGTGGAAATCAGCATAAAAGAATCCCTAAAGGAACTATGGCTGTGTTTAAGAGAAGAACAAACGAAAAAGGAATGCAAATTCACAACAATGTAGCGTTTTTTGAGTGTGTGTTCTGAATTGGCCAGTTCTGATCCTTACCGGGTGTACAAGACAGTGTGAGATGATGTATAAACAGTCTATAGAGAACAGAAAGATTTTGTTTTATGAACTCCAAGCTATGAATAAAATTATCAGTAGCTAGGGTTCCAAAAGGAGATAGTTTTTATTTTTTTGATACAAATAGTTATGCTGAGAGATGAAGAGCATAGAGGCAAACTATAGAGCTGTGCATCAGGTAATCTCTCTTAGAAGAAACTTTCCATGACTTAGCTAGAAATTTATAGTGATTAGCAAGTTTTGTTGCTTCTAGTACATTAGCTAGTCACACATTTCTTAACTGGAGGTACTGCTTTATCCCTTGATGCCGTGAAAATATCACCCTGATGAACCTAAAACTTGTGTTTGAAGTGAGTTTCTTTGGCCCATGATGAATTGCCACATAAGTAGTAAATAAGTAGAAAGCTAAAGTTGTAAAGCTAATTCTTATTTCTCTTCTCAGCTATACTAACAAGAATTGCTGCTCCTTTTTTCCCTCCAGAAACATGATGGGCAATTTACAGTCATTCAGCTAGTGGGAATGTTGAGAGGAATTGCTGCTGGAATGAGATATTTGGCCGATATGGGATATGTACACAGGGATCTTGCAGCACGCAATATTCTTGTCAACAGCAACCTTGTTTGTAAAGTGTCAGACTTTGGCCTTTCCAGAGTTATAGAAGATGATCCAGAGGCCGTCTACACTACTACCGTAAGAGAAATCGATGGGTCTTAGTAGTTTTGAGATACCATTATTAAGAAGCACATCTTCTAGAGCGTATAGATAAGAGAAATACATTAATTGCTTGAGAAATGTTAACCAGTCAAAAGGAAAAGAGTCTCTCCAGAAATCTGGCTCTAATTAGGGACTGATATTTTTGTAAAAACATACATTTTTATTTGGTAAAGTTCTAAAAATTTTGCACAGTATCTTCATTATTCCCTTCCTCATGATTTTCTGTTTGAACAAATACGGAAGTTTTACCCATAAAAATTTTAATCATTTCATTTACTATGAGTCAATTAAAATATTTGTAGGCTATTACTATTTTTCAGACTAGATTTTATCTTGCAAAAAAGTTGACTAGCTTGAGGCTAGACTGTGACAAAGCTCAACTCCTCTATTTTCCCTTGCTTTTGGGTGGGACGCTTTTCTTAAATAAGCATTCATTGGGCACACTATGCTCTTTATTCTTTTGTTGAGCCAGCTCCACTTTCCCACCCGTGGGGCCTCACTGTACCTATTTTCTCATGCTGAGGGAGGGAGGGGCCCCTGGAATCTGCTCCAACAGGCACAGGGATCTGGGAAACCGTACCGGCGTTCACAGCTGTCACTCCTGCCGCTGGGCTCTAAGTGGGATCGTGGTTTAAAAATGTCAGATCAAGATTTCAGAGGAGCCATATGACAAGTCAACGGGATTTATATGCACAGGATGAGATTCCCCTCACCTAGCTTCAGCCAGCCAGGAGTCAAATGACTAGTGTAAATCAGACATCTAAGCAGCCCCTTAAAATGAATGGTGAGATAAGCACTTCCAGAGAAATGCATCCACCTTAGCTTAAACAGGTATCTAAGTTTCTATGGTCCAGGTGTTTTAAAAGCCTGAACTTCCTTAGACTCCTTTGAAAATTCTGCAATCGGTCAACTATAGGAGATGATATAAGTGCTGCTTTTGATGTTGATGGAAATAAATGCCCTGTATGGAAGATGATATGGAAATTCTGTGGAGGAAAAAGAAAACTTTCTTCTTTTCTTCTTTTTCATAGGGTGGAAAAATTCCAGTCAGATGGACAGCTCCAGAGGCCATCCAGTACCGCAAATTTACATCAGCCAGCGATGTGTGGAGTTATGGAATAGTTATGTGGGAAGTAATGTCTTATGGAGAACGGCCATACTGGGACATGTCAAATCAAGATGTAGGTTATACTTTGTGAGCGTTTATATGTGTGTGTGTGTGTTAGAAAAACAAAAATTACATACTGTAAACATACATATGTGTTTCACTATACATGCATAAAGTGTTGGCTTAGAAATAAGGTTTATCAAAATACTGTAGGTTTCTCACAAAATGAAAAAGTTACAGAGCTTTCACTTTTTACCTAAATCACTAGATTGTTCTTCTGCCATGTGGATGTTGTAGGTTTCTGTCCTGAGTATCAAGTAAAATTGGAACATCAAAAATAGTAATATGTGCTCTTCACTTTATTACACTTAAGCATAAAAGGAATCAATTTTTTTCCAATAAAAAATTACTCTGAGGTTTCTGACCTCAGAGCAATGATTAATCAGTTGAAAAAAGTTGTTAAAAATCTGAGTGGCAACTAATGACCTACTTTGGCTTTTTAAAGTTAATTATGCTGATTTTACAATAGCTTTGTTTGCATAAAATATGACCCAGAGCAACAAGTCAGCAGTATTAGAACAGATGGGTGTTAATCTTGATTTCTGACAAGAGTATCTATTAATATAGAAAGTACACAGGAGAAAGCCATACAGGTGAGAAAGATGTCAGAAAGAGTCTCATTTAAAGTTCTTCAGGTCAGGGGCTTGAGTGGGATTTTTTTGTTATTATTTTATTTTTTGATTGAATGATTGACATCAAAGTTGAAAAGAAAAAGATAAAAGTGTAAATGATGAGTCAGTTTGGCACAGTGCAAAATTGTTAATATTTGACAGGTCTCAGTGTCAAAGATTTCATGGACTGTCAAAATATGGGCAAACAAGTCCTTGGGGCAGAGAAAGAGAAATATTTACATTCCCTAGACACCCAGTAGAGTTTCATTTCTTTTGACACCTTCCTTCTGTACTAGATTCAAACATAAAAGAAGTCTGACAGGAATATAAGATGCCTCAAAGGCAAACCTTACCTATCCTTCAGGGAACAATAAGGAAAAACTTTTAAATAGGGGAGAAATTTTGGTATCTTCATGCTTCTTGTTGGATTTTGAAAAGTATTCCCTCTATTGAAAACGTCAGGTAAAGTGCATGAATGAACCTTTTTCATAAAACAGCTAATTACCACTTCTTGCAGTTTCTTCTCTTTTTAGCATCTTACATAATAATCTTCAATAGCACATAGTTAAAAGATGCATCAATTGCTTGGTAAAATAATTTCAAATAATCTTGTATGCTGTAATCTTCAAGCATGTCCTCCCAACACACATACACATCCTACCAATCCCATAGATAAATCTATGATGCAAAAAATTAAATCATCTTATAAGTAGTTCTTTATTCTCCTTCACAGTTACCAATGGGATTATTTAACTGGAATAAAAAATGGTAAATGTCTCTCTTCTAATTTTGCAAATACACTCAGGCAGTTTATATATCTTAAGTGTATCATTTTGCCTAAAAGTGGGTGTGGGTGCAGTCATAGAACAGATCATATCTCCAAAAAATATGTCTCCCTGACTTGGGATCTTTAGATGGATCTTTTTTAAGCAAAAGTCCTCCTTTCAGCAGCGACCTGGAGCTAGGGTGCCCCAGAAGAACACTCATCCTACAAGCTCCCCGCGGGAGCACAGCGGGCTGAGTACAGATGATACGCAGAGTCCCCCCAGCTTCTCTGAGCAGTGGGCTCCCCTCAGCTTAATCCTTGCTGGTAACAGTAGCCCTCAAACCGCTGCACTTTACCCTATTCCCCTGTTAGACTGCTGGTGTTTGCTAGTTCTTGCTCTCATTCGGTTACTGACCATAGCGCAGTTTAGTTCTTCAGAAAAGGGCAAGAGCTTAGGCTTACATGTCTTTTCTTTGCTGTACTCCTGGATTTTTTAACTTTATTATGGTTATTAATTTGTATTATTATCATATACCCAGAAGCAGAGTGATAACGTCACATTGTCCAGTTACCCTTATTTAATACTTTTTTGTTGGCAATGAGTATATACAGTGAACAGACCTGGCCCTCTTCTTACTTTACATCCCCAGATAGCCTGATTATGATAAAAGCATACTTGACTTTTAACAGTACTCCCTTTTTCTCTTTTTGCAGCAAAAGCAGAATTTGAAAAACAAATTGTGGGAAGTGTAAATAATATAAATCAGTTCTATTAGTGAGAAGTCCAGCTGTGTTCTCTTTGTAGCTTTGCTTATTTAAAAAAAAAATAAATAAAATCCTGCATCTATTTCATTATCTCTGAGTACTGATTTTTGGAACCCCACCTTTCTTAGCAGAGTAGATACTTGTAGTACCCTTCAAAGTGCCCAAGTTCTGTATAAACTTTTTTTTTTTTTTTTTTTTAATAAAAAGAAACTTTACTTATCAATAGTTTAGAATGTTATTTTCAATGTTTTGGGTATTCCCAGCAATTCCATCCATCTCTAGCTAACTCATTATTTTATATTTCCCAGTTTCATCCTTCTTGCTCAGAATACACATCAAAGAAACTGATTCTGCAGTATCCTCAAAGCCTTTTAAAAATAATATCCTCTTCTTGATTCCCACCTCTCTTCAGGTTTCTCTGCAGGTCGTAGTGAACGTGGAAGAGTCCTGTTCATGATCCTTTCATTCATGTTTTCACTGTCCCTTACACTCTTGGATATAGTCTTATCTAGGTGGTTTGCCAGTTCTATGGGTCTTAGAAATTTTGGTGGTTGTGTTGCTGTTGCTGTTACTTACTTTTTCATTCCTCATTAGTTGCTCTGTGTTCTGACCTCTTAAGCAACTGCTTCATTTGTAGTAAGTCATATGTAGTATGCACAGTAGGCTTAATACCTTTTACCTTTTAGAAGGTCAGAAGTTTCTGCATTACTTTTCATAGCACACTGGTTGTTCTATACCCACTGTAGCTTATTTTTTACTTTTATTCCACTGCTACTTCTAAGCCTAAGGAGCTGTTCTTTTGTTTTTTCTCTTAATACTGCCCTAACAGATCTTACATTTTACTTTTAATGTTTTCTTTCCTATATAGTACTGTTCTTCCAATTTCCCTGTTCTTCTGCAGAAATCCTCTCTCCCTACCCTGTCTGACAGATAACTTCACTGTCTCTGAAAGGTCACCACACTCATTCTTCAAGGTGTGGATGTTACTGCAGGAATTGAATATTTCTCAGTGATTTTTGAGTTGTAAGACAGCACTGTCATTCTAAATGTTCAGATAGAAAGCTGAGGCCCAGGGAGATGAGGCAACTTCCTTGAGGTTGCAAGGACGTTCTGTGACACAAACCTGCAGTAAGTGCCCTACCACTGGGCTATGCCTCCTCTTTTCATGAAACTTCTTTTCTGCAAAAGGTTTTGATACAATCTTGGATTTCAGCCAGCTTTTTGAAGGTCATTTTGTATTCTTTGCAGTTCTGTCTACTTTGCAGTCCACTGCTTTTGCATTTTCTCACACAACCTATAGAATATTTTCTATCTGAGGCTATTATTTTTCACTAAACCCTGGATATTCACCAACTTTATTTATCATACCAGATCTACCTCCTAGGGCTACATCCAGAACAGATTCTGATCTTGCTTTCTGTACAAACTGAGGAAGAAGACAGTCCTGTGCACTACCCTTCAGGAACAAGCACCCTTCCTTAGCAATTCTAATACTGCTATGTCAGTCAATGTCAGTATACTTGAAATCCCCCGTGAACGGTGTTTTAGCCCTTTTTCACAAGCCTTTCTTATCTGCCTTGTTTCCTGATGTGCTTTCTTATCCTGCCCTCAAGGTTTAGAGCAGTTTCCTGTGATTTTACTTTACTCATTTTTATTTTTTACTTAAATCCAAATGGACTTGGCTAAGGAAGTCAACGGGTGGGTGTAATTCTTGGTTCAGACATTTATTCTCTCCTTCAATCATATCATCATCTAGCAGCATCTCTTATTAAATCTAACTCTCTATTTAGGTGATATATTAAAATACCATTCAGCCAGGTCTTCCTCTCTCTCATGGCACATTTCTGCTACTTTATCCTTAATATAACATGGCTAGACACAGAATGCAACTTTTTTCCCTAACAATTTCTGTCTGCTAAACATTTTTCTTGGATCCTTTTATAATATCTTCAGGCATTTTGTATTTTATATGTGCATTCACAGATCCCTATCCATTTACAAGTCAGTTGCTTCTACCACACGCTCTTTCGTAAGAGCCTTGGGGCAAGTAATAATGCTTTCTGAAATAACTCCATTTATCAATCTATCTGTTGCTCCCTTGGTGAATTTAATTGTTGTTCCCTGCCGCTCACTTGACTAGGTAATATAGCTATGTTCTGCACATATAGTACAATATGCTTAATAAGCCCAAAGATAAAGTCAGGGAAATTATTTGAAAACATGAAGGCTAGTGTCAAAACAACAGACTCATATTTTTGCAACGCTGATGGCAAATTTTAGTTTATTGACTTTTTTCTTTTTTTTTTTCTTTTATTTCTTGATCTGGGTAGCAATATATATTCCTTAAATATCTCTTGATGAAAAATTATTAACTATGTTGGTTACTAGGTTATAAAAGCAATCGAAGAAGGCTATCGTTTGCCAGCACCCATGGATTGCCCAGCAGGACTGCACCAGCTGATGCTAGATTGTTGGCAGAAGGAACGCGGTGAAAGGCCGAAGTTTGAGCAGATAGTTGGTATTCTGGACAAAATGATTAGAAATCCAAATAGCTTGAAAACCCCACTGGGAACCTGTAGCAGGTAAGAAAAGCTTTAGTGTGTGTTCTTACGATGGTGCACGTGGCTGGGTTATGGATGTTCTGCTTGTTGCCTGGTTCCAGTTCACACTTAGTCCATGTGCCTCTCAGTTCCTCCTGCATTCTGTTCTCTGTTATTCCTTTCCCTCATTTGCCCTTCTTTTTTACCATGCTGAACAAAGCCAAAAAGGACTTTCTTAAAAAATAACCAAAATAAAGAAAGTAAATATCATGGAACTAACACATTTCTTGGTAAACTACTGCCCCCTCATCACTCTTTCCACACTCTCACTACTAGCAGTCTTTGTTTTCCTTGTTTCTTAAAATTGTGAAGTCTGGAGGGCAAGGATCATCATCTATTGTAGTTTTATATGATTCATCCCTTGCCCTAGCAACTGCTACCGTAGAAATAGTTACTAATAATACTCATGCTTGGCCAGTGTACTTTGACATGCTACACTCCAGATTTTTACCTTTCATTTTCTGGCTTTAACTCCTTTCAGCGATTGCATCTCATTGTATTTCATGGTGTAGCTTTTAATGGCTTCTTCATAAATTTCAGGTGAATTATTTAATCGTGGTAATCTTTTGATCTGCAAGCTAGATCACTGCACTAGGGAATCAACTGGCCTGTGTTCTGCTCCCAGTTCTTCTACTGACTGATTTGCTGTGTGACCTTAAGCAACTGACCTTGTGTCTCTGCTCGTTCCTTGTCTTTGTTTTGTTCCATCCAATTGAATAATGGGAATAGCTACTACTATATTTTCTAAGATGCTTAGAAGAATAGCATCTCTATTTTACTCAGCAACTTTAGTTGCAGCAGCTGTCACGCTAGGTAATAAGGTTGATTTTCTGTTGGTAACAATAGTCCATTAGGCTGATTTTGCTCACTCTGACCTTTCATCTTTTACATGAATAAGCTTAGGAAGTACATATTGTGAGCTACAGAGTAGTCAAGAGCTATTCACAGAATAATCTAAACTGTGTATAAAGGCCTATTACTTTCTACTCTTGACCTTTTTAATACCCCAAACTTATTTGACTCTCACCTTGCTAAATACTCCCTAATGTTTTACTCTCTTTGGAAACAACTTACTTTCCTTTTTCCTTCTCCATAGACCAATTAGCCCTCTTCTGGACCAGAACACTCCCGATTTTACCACTTTCTGCTCCGTAGGCGAATGGTTACAAGCTATTAAGATGGAAAGATATAAGGATAATTTCACAGCAGCAGGCTACAACTCTCTTGAATCAGTTGCCAGGATGACTATTGAGTAAGTTAGTACTGGGCATGTTTAACTTGCATTTAGGGAATTTTTAGGTAAAATAATACACAATGTTCAACTCACCCTGAGTACAAACATGGTACTTGGGGTTAAGCCAGCTGGTTCAGCAGCTGATGATGTTATATTAGAGCATCCCATGAAAGGGCAAATGCCCTGCTACTTATGTGTGGCATCACTTTTTTGCCTGCTTTTGAGACCAATTGCCATAACACCAAGGGGCTAGAATTTGAGCGAGAATGTGGCTCATTTCAAAGTATGTATGTATAGGAAAATAACCACTCTACCTCCACTACCTAATTGGTACCTTTTTCCAGATGTGTACGAGGAAGGCATGGAATTTTCTTCTAATTGGCTGGGGGCTGTCTGTGTCCTGCAAGAAATGGCTTTGCATCAGATAAAGGTCTATAGAAGCAAAACAATTTTCTGAAGGCAAGCATGGCCTGTATTGGTACTGCCATCTTAAAACAGGTCGTCTTGGCACCCTGCAAACAACATTCTTGTCCTGGTGATTGCCAAACACATGCAATTCCTCTCACAGAGAGCAGCGGTTTTCTAAACAAGTTTTTAAACAATATTCTCAAGTTTGCAACCCTACTCTTACCTGCCTGGTATCACTAGGGGTCTAAGCCTATAGCTTGGGAACTGTCATTACAGCCCACAGGCTTCTACTAGGTCAGTACCACTAGTAGCAGTGGAATTGAAACAGCTGCTCCTTTTCCATTTGCATGATGGGTATGGGCCAATATGCAAAGGGTTTCTCTAGGCATCTCTTCAGGAAGCAGAATGTGATCCCCAAAATCTTGTATTTATACATAACTTTGTCCTGAAAGCCACGCAAAGTATTTTACAAGAGAAGCGTCTCTTTCTTTGGGTGTCCTTAAAAGCCACGATAAAAGATTATCGTAGTGCAAAACATACTGGCCTCGTTCTCAGATGTGGAGACACAGGCAGTGTAATTACATGACACCTGCCATGTAATTGCACTCCTCGCTGAGAAGTTGAACAGTGCCTATATGAACTTCACAGTACTGAGCTGAGGTTCCAGTGTAGCTTCAATGTTAGAAACCTGTAGCCCAGACCACTACGTAGCATTGCCTCACAGTTGAATACCATACAATAGTAGTCTAAGTTGAAAAATTAACAATGTACGCATTTATCTTCCCCAGGGATGTGATGAGTTTAGGGATCACGTTGGTTGGTCATCAAAAGAAAATCATGAGCAGCATTCAGACTATGAGAGCACAAATGCTACATTTACACGGCACTGGCATCCAAGTGTGATAGACATTTCTCCCTTATGAGGGAGGTGACAGACTGAGAGAACAGCACTGGCCTTCAGTATATATGAAGTGCTGCTAGAAGACACTTGATTTCCTGGGTCCTTCCTGCAGTGAATAGAAGAGCTACAAGAAGCACCTACAGACTTGAACTCCTAAGTGCCACCAGAATTTATGAAAAGGGAATTAGGATCCACCAGTGGTGGCAAGGAAAAAACAGCAGTGACAATAAACAAAGTACTACCTGAATAAACATACAAACACCTTGAGCTCTCTAACCTCCTTTTTATCTGATAGACTTTTTAAATGTACATAAAAATTTAAAAAAGAATATATTTGTCAGATAAAATCATGATATTATTGTTGAATTCAACAAAATATTTTCCTTAAATCTGTGATTTCTGAATCTTTTTTTAATCATTTGTGTTTATTCTTCATAAAGACTTTCTTTTAGTATGATGTTTATATCTTTGGACCTTTTTAGTGCTAATTCTATGACACATTACTACACTGGGTACCTCTGAAGGATTATTCGAGTTCCTAGAGATTTAAGAAGCATGACCAAGCAATGTATATCTGTCCGAACTTTGGTATCCTTTTGTGCCATTTGCTTTTGTTAGATCAGCACCGTATTGACATGGCTAGCTAATTGGCAGGGAGTCAGGAAAATGCAAGTTGCCAAGAGCTCTGATATTTTTTAAAGAATTTTTTAAGGTTACACATATACTATCTTTTAAAAGAAAATAAAAGAGAAAAAAAAAAAAAAGAAAAAAAAAAAGAAAAGCAATAATGACCCCTAAGTAGTTCTAGGCACTTTTAACAAATTGTTTGCAACATGATTTTAATGGACTAGAGATAAAGTGAGATATATTCTAAGATGTAGATTACAACTGTAAACCTGCTGAGACACTGCATTGAATGGACAAGTGATTGTAGGAGTGTCTCAGAACACGGGTGCAGTTCTCCAGTGTTACCTAAACCATTTAATTTGAGCACATCACATTTTTTTTCAATACTCTGCATTAGCAAATCTGAGAGAAATAGCTGGCATATATTTTATATGAGTTTAAGCCGTATGCAGTCCAGCTGTCAGAATAAGGACATAGATTTTGTATGAGAACTGTAGAGCATGCGGCAAGGGGCAGTTCAAAATTTTCAAGTTTTTTTACAAGCTTTTGCTGCTCTGAACAAACATGCGTGTGCGTGCTCACACAGACACAACAGTCATTCATCAGGACCACAGATGCAAGAGTAGTTGCTCAAAGGAATATCTTTTTACACCATTTACTTATATATGAATTTTGTTTGATTACAATATTTAACTACCATAAGCAATAATGAACGGTGTCTTTACAGATATTGCAGGAATGTATATGAACCAGAGAGAATTGCTTTAAAAAAAAACAGAAAATTGTGAACTACCCCAGCAATGAAATGCTGTACTTCCAAAGAGAATTGGGCTGCTTCTATTGATTTTGATAGAGAAAGATCCCAGGGATCAGTCATAAATTGGTCTTGTTTGATAATGTGGGCATCCACACAAAAAAAATAAAAACAAAAGAAAAACCCTGTAAATGTTCCTTTGTAAAACTTGTAAATTTTATTTATACTGTCTTGTTTTGTACACACATTTATGTGTAGTGAGCTCTGAATACATTGAAAATGCACTATATTTTTCTATTTTAATTGCAGAGCATCACAAACAAACATGTATATTCAGTGCGACATAATGTGTTTTCCCACATTTAGGACCAAAGATAGTTATCAAAAACTTAAATGCATCATTTTCCCCCTCCTTTTTTTTCCCCCTTTTTAGATCACTGTACAGTGTTATATTTGTCATTTTATTTATTTGTTTCATTAGAAAAATCAGTTTGGTTATACTAATTTTTTGTTCCCCCTGCCTTTGTTGAAGAAAATCTGTAAAAAGCTTTTAATTAGCATAATCCCGTTACATAGACACTTCCATTTGTAATCTTTGTAATAGACTGTAAATATATTTTTGGAACTATAATGCAATGTGCATAAGGGTTATTTTTCAGTGTCCATATATGATTGTTTATACAATTCACAGCACTTTACAGTCATGCTGAGAAGCCTAATTTATTGCCTGGATTTGGGCAGAGTAAGAAAAAAAGGTGAATATTCGTATTTCATATTAGATTGTCATTCAATAGAAATGAAGTTATTTTCATGTATGCAGCTCAAGATGGTTTTTTAACTATTAAAATTAATTTTCTAGAATTGCTGTAGAAGTAAGACGCAGAGTAGGCTGCATGCCCAATATTGACATTAGTGCACACAAGCACTCGGCCAAGGCACTTCGAGTAGCCATTGGAACACTTAATAAACATCCGTTTTGTGTTATAACAAATGCTAAGTGCCTCACTACTGGGGTGAGCATCTGTGGGCAAGTGCACAGGGTGCTTGTCAGTTTTGCTGCTGCTTTAGGCACCCAGCTATGAATTTAGGAGTCTTAAGTTCAGACGCCTGCTTCCTTATAAATCTCGGCTATTGTTTCTAAGGGCTTGGTGATTAAAGGTGCAATGCAGCAATGCTGGTGTTGCTGAGAACCCACAAACCCTAAATGCAAGAGAGTTGAGGCCAGGCTTCACCTTTAGGACTCGTTCACTATTGTGAAGCACAGAGGCCTCCAAGCACGTGTGGTGACCTGGGGTCACACACGGAAAAGTGAAGGCCCTAATGGTATTTCTTCCTGATTTTTCCTTGTTTGATTTAAGCCATCTTCTTCGAATAGTAAATATATTTTAGCATTCATCTATATACCTTGACTGCCTTAATGTTGCCACAGGTTTTTACACATTTGAAAGTGGTAGAGTAGACCCAGAAAGCACAATCACTATCAATACTCCTATTGTATCTATCTGTTCAGAACATTACTGCAATTTAGAGCACATGCATGTAAATGGATTTGTAACTGGTAGAGCAGCAACACATCGACGTTGGTTGCAGTTCCCCAGGTTCCAGGAAAACATAGTTCAGCATAAGAAAAATAAAGTGCCAGAGAAAGTTGATGCTCATGGGAGGAACTGAAGAAAAATTTGGGTCAGAGGGAGAGTTAAAGGCTAAATGATGAAATAAAGAAATTATCTTAGTTCTGGCTTAATTTCACTGAATTTGGAAATTGTGCATCACTAAAGACAGATTGTCAGGCGGTCAGTGAGGCTGATCTTTCTTGACTTTATCCACCTACAAGCATCTAAAAGAGAGATGCCTAAGACAAGCAGGATGAATCTCCCTCTGGGAATGCTTATCTCCATTACCTGTAGAGGGAATCCAGATGATTAGCTTAAATTAGGTGTCTAATATCTAGATAGTTCAAGTTAGGTGAGGTGATTCCTACCCTATATGTCCCTGGCTGCTACAGTTTCCCCTGCAAGCTAAGTGTTGTAGAAAGGCAGCTCCTCCACTACTAGTATGTCCCCGAATGTATTTAAATTGGGCTCTATGACAGAGAGGTGATTTTTTTTTTTTAATTCAGATTTGTAACAGATCATCTAAATGCTTTTTGTATATGGGTATTAATTCTTGAAAAAAATTGTGATTGTTCTGAGGAAGACCTGCCTAGTAAATTACAGTTATTTAATATTTTAAATACTCAGAAATATTTGCTAACATACTGCTTCAGTCCAGAGGTTATGTGATCAGATATGATAGTTGCTGTTTGCAAAACCATGTTTATCTAAAGCCTTGTCATGTAAAAATCTCCAGGAGGCAAAGATGCTTAAATGTATCTCAAATTGAATGTTGCCCTTAATATCTCAATAATTGAGCTCTGTCTGTATTATTCTCCATTTAAAATGAGTTTTTTTATATTTGTTTAAGCTGGAGTTATCTGGCATCCACTGAGGGAGTTTGAAAAAATGATTTTAAATTAAATTTGCTTTTCTCAACTAATAGTAATATGCGGTAAATAGTTTCCACTGTTTTGAATGTTACAAAAATTATTGCTTTAATGTGGGGGATGAATGGGTTTATTTTTGTTTTGTTGTTGGTATTTTTTTACATTTATTTGTTAGTAGTTGAAATAAAAAAAATAATAATTTGTCCTTAACTTTCTAAATAATTGATACATAGCAATTTTGAGAATTATTTAAATTCCGCGACTTTTGGGTTCCTACTGAGATGGTGATCATGTCACTACAGCCATAACACCAAGCGGTGCCAAGACACCCTGCCGCAAGGGTGGGTTCAGCCGGCATTCGGTTGCCCAGTAATGGCATGAAGCAGTCCACTGGCTGTGTGCGAGGAGTGAAGGCCAACTCAGCCAAAAAAGGGTCATTTCACCTTTTAAAAATATTTTATGTGTCATGTTAGAGCTAACACATCCTTAATGCATTACTTCCCTGCATGCCGTTAGAAACTGATATGCTCATGATGTGCATTTGATTTTTCGTGGTTTTGTTTGTTGGTTTGTTTGTTTTGTTTTAAACAAGTGACATTTGGGGTGCTTGTGGAAGAGAACAGTTCCCAGACAGGATGACAAGCCCAGTTTAAGAAAAGTACAATACAAATTCTTGCCTAACTAATTCTGGCAGCAGGTGCTGCAGGGCTATTCAGGCAGTTGGTGCTATGATTTGCTGAGCAACTAGCACAGCAGGGTTTCTGCGTGTTCAGGACCTGTTAGGATTGTACTTCTGATGAACTAACTGATACGTAGAAACGGGAGAATTTTTTCCCCCACTAACTTGGAATGGACTTGCAGATGGTAGATTTGGGATTCGTAAGACTACTCAAAAGTCTTAGCCTCAAACTAATTTCTAGTAAAACAAGAAATTCTGGGCAGCAGCCTATATTTTCTCTCCTGTTCCCTTAAGGGCTGTCAAACGTAGCCAACAATTTTAAACAGAGATCTTTATTGTTTGCATAGTGCAGCCTTCTATTAACTTGGGAATAGGCAGTTCTGTAATTAAATTTCCTGCAAAAAAAGATGGGGGAGGGATGGGGGAGGAGGACGGGAATACAAAGGTTTGGGAAAAAAACCACGAAAACAAAGAAAAACCCAACCCAACAAATGACCTGTGAAACCCAAAGTATGACTGGGCTCACCATTTTTGTAACACATTCCATATAGGAATTTGAAAAATAAAAGAGATTAAACCATACGCATAAAATCTGCAATATCCTGACAAAGTGTAGTGGCAGAATGCAAGCTACATTTGTGGGAGTTTTTCCCCCTCTGGATTTGGTTTTGTGAGATTTTTAAATTAGCATAATTAACACACACATTTAGAGTAAAATCTGTTGGGACAGGCTAAGGGACAAAATTAGTGTGTCTATAATATCCATGAAACACTCAGTGCACTTTCAGGGTGGGTAAGGGTTAGGCAGCTTGAAAGTGAAGAAAGTCATGTGGAGTTTACATGCTGTACAGACCGTGTAGGTAATGTCCAGGGAGATTATTAAAGGTTAAAAGGTAAAGAGGAAGACCCTCGCTTCTGTACCTGGTGAAAAGTCAGAAGATGGGAGAGAATGGAAAGAGGGGGGGGTTAAGCCTTTCAGAATATGTGAGTCTTAAGTCGTAGGGCACTGCAAGACATTGCTGGCAGGGGAGTTAAGGAGTGTCAGTATTTTGTGTTTAAGTACAGAGACACTGTTCATAAAATATACCTAATAATCTAATGTAGAGTGGTTTCAGTGCTCTGATTTTTCCTCAGGCCAGATTGGAATTTGTCAAAGAGACTAAATTGAGACAGATGGGAAAGCAACTGGTAAAACACAGCTCATTCAAGCAGACTTGAAAGAGACATGAAAGGAGAATTTTACATTAAAAGCCTGAAAATAAAACATGAACTCTGATGATATTTACTCTCAGAAGGTTTTAGAGTAGTTTTCTTTAAGTCCAGGGTGATGATAGCACATTTTAGCACTAATACTATACAAATTGGGTGAAATGAATGTCTAATTAGAGTGACCAAAAAAAGAACCACAAGTCAAAAAATAGTTGATGTCTTGATAGCCTGTGAAAAAAAGATGTGATACAGCCACACGAAACTTGTGTAGCCAGCCAAATGAATCTTGGACAAAACAAGACATAATGCCTAGTGCCAGAAGAGCTAAATCAGGAACAGAAAATCTATTCATCCATGGACCAAGGCTTCTGTATTTAATTGAACCAAATAACCAATTGTACATCTGTGCTGCTAATAATAATAAATACTAATAATGAAAAACTACAATTTAGAGGTCATCTGATAAATCATAATATGGCTAACACTGAAAAACACACTCGGTGCTTAAGCCATAGCTATGCCCAAAGACTTATGTGTGCTAGGCCGGTATTAGAGTTCCATGTGTCTGAGTATTTCAAGTTATTTATAAACTGGAGACATTGTAGCCCCAAGTCCATAACTAAAGCCTTCCTCTTTTGTGCCAAAAAAAAAAAAAAAAAAAAAAAAAAGGAAGGAATGTTGAGGATTCTATAAGGTTTATCAGGTGTGATAGAAATTATCTTCTGATTATTTCCTTAGAATTACCAAGAAAACCATGAGTTTATCTCTTAAATTAAGAAACAAACTTCCTGCTCCAAAGATGCCGTCTGACTGAGAAGAAAAATCATCCTTTAGTTTTACAAGGACATCCAAATCTGGCCTGAAAGAGGCTAGACTGAAGAATGATAGAATGATTGTATCCATGTTGATCCCTCACATTTCATGTCTGTAGAAATATTACTCAGGCAATTTCTTGACCATCATTCAACCTGCCTTGCTATGCCAGCTTCTACTGGCTTCCTGAAGGGCTGCATGTCCATTTTTAAGATGTCTGCTGGAAAACATGTTTCAGTTTCCTTTCCTCAGGGACCAACCAGCCTATGCCAAGAATGCATGTGTAGCTTAAGAGAAAGAAGGTAGGGGAATTTCAGATTAGTTCTCTCCAGGGTGTTGTTTTCAGTCATAGTCATAAATTAAATGTGTTCTCCGGCTGAGGTTACACATAGTAAATTCAGTGAGAAATCTGATTTGCCTGGAATAAACTTAGTAAAAGCATCCAGCTACCTCCTGAAGGCCACTCAGGAATGGCAGTTTTTAAGTGGTGGTGAGGATTTTGTTCAGAAAGTAAAAGAGGTGGGTGGATGGGAAGTCTGTGTGTGGAGCTTTCTGGGCAGCAGGTACCCTCTGTCACTGCCACTGAAACTAGAGCACAGATGCAAAATCTGTGAGTCCATAACAGTAAACAAATAAAATATTAATTCTGTAACAGAATTAGACCAAGTCTTCACTACTTATTGTTTGGTCTTGGCAGCACTGGTACTTCCATGGGGCGGTCAGTGGAAGAGTAAAATGGGTCCAGACAATAGGAGAATGGGGTTGGGTGGAGTGAGGGGATTCTCTGGGTGGGAGAGGCTGAGAGGAGGTGCTGGACCTGTGGGTGACTTTGGGCAGTCTTTGTATTTCCCTTTCAGGATCTTTATGGTGCAGAGCCCTTGCCCTCAGCCCATTTCATTCCAGGTGTCTCTCCTGGCTCTTTTATGCAAGTAGCCCCTAAGTCCTCCCTTATATTACTCTATACAAAATAGCAGTGTCTTCTTCCCCAGTAGCCAGTGTCCGTACCCTCATGGGCTGCTGGAGAGGAAGACAGGGTTAGTTTAAAATCCAGGCCAATATGACTACAGGAAGAATTGGGCCAGCAAGGCACTGACAGGGATTCCTAATGAGGATTTTCCTTTAATATTACTGGGTCTTGATACTATGGACAAGTGATTGATTGCTATTGTGGAGAGAAAGGCTGCATCTTACTACATAGCTTCCCAAGAGCAGGAAGGCAGGCAGGGAAGAGGGAAAAAAAAAAAAGCTTTCAGGAATTTCTTTGTAGTGCTCTTTTCAAGAGAAATAATTTTCTCAATGTCTACATTAACTAAAATTGTGCAAAAGACAAATCCTTTTTGATGCTTCCTACTCGCTGGCAAAAGTGTCCCAGGTAGACTGTGTGCTGTCTGTTGCAAATCTCAGTCACAAGCTGCCTCCTGTCCCATGAAACTGCTTGCCTAATATCAGGCTGTCTCCCAGACAGTACCTTTCTGGGGGTAATTACTTGAGTATCACAAGACCAAAGTCCCTCTGCAGATGTACATGTTTGTTTCCTTATGCAGAGGTACCTCTGGCTTTTGAGGGGTATGTCCCCAGCCATGAAGAGGGAAACTATTTTTTGCACTGTGCTCGACTTCCATTTCTCCCCAGCCGGCATGGGGCTTTAATACTTACCTAGCAGCACCCATGCTTCACTGAGGGGGTAAGTAAGTAGAAGATGACACTGAGGAAGTAACATTTAGTACCCCAGCAACAACAAATGCAACATCTGTCAACAACTGGCAAACGGTGGGTCAGGGAGATCGCTCCAAGTGATCTGCACTTTAAGTGCAGGAGTCATTACTGTTGGTCAAAACAAAACAAAACAAAACAAGGGGTGTGTATGGGGGAAGGGGGCTGTTGAATACAGAAGAACTGAATCAGCCAGGCTTACATGTGAACTGCCCAGTAACACCAGTGGTACAAGCTAATGGAGTATGTTTAAAATAGTATCAAAATCTTTCTATTGGTGGTACAATCTAAGAGGGACCTGAATGGCAGAAATCAAAACACCTGGTGAGGGGACTATTTCAGGGCAGTGGGAGGAAAGCGTTACCTTCTGTCATTTTGTACTCCGCATAATGAATGGCGGAAAAATCTCTCCTCATGCTTTTATACTATTGTAAACCTATTTCTTATGGATTTTAGGAAATGAATATAGCTGGATTAATGAAAATCATATGGAAATTAATGCTTTACCTGTGGTATCTGCTTCTGAATTATTTGCTGAAAAAGAATGAAGGTATTCCCTAGAAATATTACCTGCTTTCAGCATAGCAAAGTATCTTAGTAATTATGGAAAAGGAAAAAAAAAAATCTTATAAAGTGAGCCTTCAAGCAGCTAATACCATTTTTACACTTCTATTTTGAAATAGGATTGTGTAAAGGTGAATTTATCTCTTTTTTTCTTTATGATCGGATGCTGTCAAGTTATTTAAATTTAAAATCCTAGAGGAATGGATATTATATATTTCATAATGCCTTTACAAGTGGTTGCATGATATTTAAGGTTGAATTTTTCAGGTCTAAATTGACAGTGCTTCGCGTAGATACCAGAGAAACAGAAACCACTTATCTTAGCATACAGTTATGCATCTGCACGTCTGTCATTGAGCCATCACAGCATACTTTTCCAAAACAGAATATTATATTTGGCAGTGCTTAGACCATAAGTTCTATTGTGTTGCTGCTATTGTTTTTGAATTTAAGGCCTTTTGGTGATGGAAGCCCTTGTTAGCTAAGGTCAGTGAGCATTAGTAAGCAGATGAATATGATGTAAAATGGTAGAAGCCATTTGCTGAAAGTATGGAGATATCTCACAGAGGTGTCATCCAGCTGTTACTGAGCTCTTTCTCTCTCCTTGTCTAGTGTAAATGCCAGAACAAGCCAACAGACTGACTCCCTTCATGCTTATTGACAGCTGAATCATGGCTAGCCATAGTTCATAGTCATAGCTGATGGAAAGGTAACACCTGTCTGGCATTCATTTACCTCTGTTTCCAGGAAAGATCACCTTATTTTTTTGTGATTTGATGAATGGCCTACTTCTTTTCTGAGAACACATGGAAATTTTACATATCTCTTGGGTGAGAAAGGCATAGAAAGAGTAAGACTGACTCTCAGCTTTGGGCTGTGGAAAGGTATTACAAGAAGGCCAACATGATACTTTCAACTTCAGTGTGAGAAGGGAGAGACTCTGCACATATTCATATACTGCCAAACACTTTGAGCTGCAGCTGCTTGCATGAGAAAAGGTTAGTTAGGCTAAGCCTAATCCCGAATTACCTCTGAAATTCCTTCCTGCACTGTACAATCTTTTCCATTCCTGAAGCACCATTCCCTTCCAAAAATCCCCTCCCTCTTACTCCGAAATTGGTGTTTAGGCCACTTCTCTGGGAATAAGGAGACTGTTGTTCTGAGTAAAATGGAGTTTTTTCACGGAAGAGGTTGAGTGGCCTGTCATGTTCCAGAAGAGCCAATATCTTGGTCTGCAGGCACCACACTTTCCCATATCGTTCTGCCATTGCTCAAATATTAGACAAGATGCATATGATTTCTTTGATCCTTCTTTCACATGTGTTTCCTGTTGAAAGGATGAATTTAGGCATGTACTTTCAGAGAAGGTTTGGGGCTCTGATCCCTGAAAATAATTTCCTCAGGACATATCCAGATTTACTGCTGGGATATACGACGTCATACCCAGAAACTTCTGAGAACTAGTTCTCATTGGGTTTCCTTTCTGTGGAAGTTACAGTGTGGGTGGTAACAGGTATGGCCTTGGCATGCATCAGAGACTGGGTAAATGAGTACTAAATCTGACCATACAGATATTCCAACCAAGAACTGAAGCCTTATCCTTACCTCATCAGGGCTTGTCCGTCCTGTCTTTGACTGGCCTTCAGTTTCTCCAAACCATTTTAAGTTTCTATTGCTTTTCAGGGAGATAGAGTATCTAGTTCAGGCCTGGAACGACGTTGACAGCAGGGCAGCTAGAAATGAAGTGTTCTGATAATGAATAGCTAGGTCATACAGATGCAAGGGAATTATCAAATAGATTTGCCATGTGTCACACAGGGATCCTCATCCTCCATTTGTTGATGTTTCATACCTGTTAGCTTGCACCTGGTCTCTGCTCTCGTGAAAACAGTACTTGGCAGTGAGAACCAGGTGCAGCCCAGAGTAAAGCCATGCCATAGTCCAGGGTATACATTATCTCATGAACCTCTTGATCCAGAGACCTTCATCCTGGTGCTGACCGAGAAGTGTCAGTAGAGACAGAGCCAATATAAATGTAACCAGAGTTTTTAAATACCTATACATCTAAGTGCTATTTGTGACTACGATTTGCCCTTAGCTTTGAATAAATTTGCATGTCAATAATTTTTACTAATTCAAAGGCTTACTTGCCTTCAAAATAGTAAAAAGAAACTATCAGAGTCAAAAAGCCTTCCTTTTGGAAAGGATTTCTCTTCAGAGTTCCTTTTTGCTGTGTCCTTTTCTTACACATTCCTTGCATTACTAGGGTTTCAAAGGGCAGGTGCAAAAAAACCTAATAGAACTGAGATTTAGCTTAGTTAATACCTTCCCTTCATGTAAAATTAGTCCCGAGGACACTACACTAGAGACAGAAAAAACCACTCTGTCCCTCCATCAGATTGCTTTCTCTAGCTTTTTTTTTTTTTTTTTTTGTAACCCTCAGACATTATGGCCATTAATATTGTCAGATCCTCTTCTCGGCTTATCATAAAACATCTGCTCCCATTTTGTCCAGTTTGGTGACAGAGATGTATGGCATGTTACAATGTATTAATAATGCTCTTCTCTTGAATGAGTATCTTCACTTTGATTCACACTGTTAAATAATCTAATCCATGTGCTGGAATGACAGATACTACTTTGGAAACAACTGTAAGAATATTGGTTGGTATGGCAGGGGGACATTCCTCTGCTGGTTTATTTTTCTTTAGTATTAATGTTACATTGGCTTTTCTCAATGTTTGTAATAAATTGCTTTTCTCTCAGGAATTTTCAAATAATTTAGTTAAGAGATTGCTAACCATATGTAAAATAATTTCTATTCAGTCCTGGCCTACATCCATTAGTCCTAAAGCTATATTGTTTTAGAGATTTCATATGGCTAGCCTGTCACTAAATGTCCAGTAAAATCCACATCTTTTTCTTTCCTTTTTCTTTTTAAGCTCTGGGGTTTTTTTGGCAACACAAGTAACATAAACATTGTCTTGGGGTGCCTAATATCATGTAATGACTGAGACAAGTCAGTTAAAATGTTTTATAAGATTCTTCAGCAATACTGAGAGCTTCTGATAATGTCAGTTAGGCTAAAGGAGAGTCTACTTTATTAGTTTACGTGCTAGAAGCTACCATGTGTATGCTTTTTTAATTAAGCAGAGTTTAAATTGAACACACCCATTCCACCCTTTTCCTGCTTCTCTGTTTTGAAGAGTTATCTACATCTTCTCCCAGTCCTTAATTTTATACCCAAACACCCATCCGAAAAACCGCACCTCATTCATTTATTTCCTTTATTTCCAATACTGAAATTGTCAAGTATAACCCTGTGGTTCATTGAGATCCAGCGTGAAACACAACTACATTTCCTTCATGTTAGAGGTGTTTGCCTGGGAACCTTTGGGTTTATTGATGTTTACCTAGCTAGTCGATGAGAATTTTTGTCAAGTAGTGGTGTATACGTGGCAATGACAATGATAGTGTAATGTGCCTCTATTACTTCCTGATATCAGGATTCTGCTGCACTGCCAATTTCATATCTGTTGTTATTATTTGTTTGACAGAATCAAAAACATGCCAGGTGCTTTGCAAAACAGAGAACAAGAAAAATCCCTTTCCAGAAGAGATGACAGCCTGAATAGAAATGACATAATGGCAGGAGACAAAGGAAGCAGAAAGGGGAAGCAAAACAAGAGTTATAACCATAAGATCATGAGATTGGTTTGGAGGCACAGTGAACGCTATGAGGCATTTTTTTAAAGCGCATAAGGACTGTAGTTGGGATTAGACAATGGAAATGTAGAAAAGAAGCATGGAAAGGAATGGAGAAGAAGGGAGGAACAGACTGGCAACAGGAGGAAGAGTAAACAGAGGTGTATGGGAGAGGCCAGAAAACACACCTGACAAACTGAGGATTATCACTAATGCCAAGACTGAAAGACCACATCTGAAGAGCATGATGATTTCAGGAGGATGGCGAAGCAGGACATGGCGATACTGCTAGGGAGAGAAGAGCCAGCAAAGCTGCCCTGGAAGCCTGCCCTGGAAGCTCCTCACACTAATATAACCCTGCTTCCCCATCTTCTTTCTAGCTCCCCTCTTATACACAAAATATGTATATAGAAGAGCAAAGGAGAAGGAGAAGCAGCTAGATCAAACTTTTCCAAAGATCCTGTTGGGGAAGAAGTTTAAGCTGGGATGACACAGATTTACTCCTACTGCTGCTGCTGCTGGTAGCAAGCGGCAGAGAGCATCCTGTTAGCCTTTCTCATGCAGACAAATCAATGGGAGTCTTTACCACTACTTACAAATAGGCCTTGCTGAGAAATACTCAGCAAAATTATAATACTCCAGCCAATCCAAGATGTTTTAAAATGTCCTTTTATTCTAGATCGGAAAGAAGCAGAAATGATAACATGCACAGTGAATGAACAGGGAAGAAAAATATTTAAGCAGTTTCTTTTAAAGCTGAAAATAATCATTTCAGTACCAGAGAAAAATATAAGGGGGATTTTGCTGACTGAAAAAAATAAGTTTTATAACTTTTCATTAAAATTTCTGATAAAATTGAGAATTATTTTAATTATGTTGGATTGGCTTTTTTTTTCTTAGCAAATTGGTGTTGGTTTTAGAAGGAAACTGGAAAACTGCCATTTTCAGTCTGCCAGACATTTTAAACTACCCTGATTTCCAAGGTAAGAATTGTTCAGAAGTAAGAAAGCTGCAGAGTGGCCAGTCTAATCTCTTCCTCACTTCCTTCTCCTCTGCTTTGGTGATCAGACATGTCTAATGATTAGGCTGCAAAGAGAAAAACCAGTTTCTATGTCTCCCTGAGAAAAGGCATTTTACAAACTTCTTCAAGAATTATTAACTAGATCTGCTTACAGGAAGTCACTTGTTTGTTGCAAACTATGTCTCCATTTAAATCCTCCACACGGCTCTTCCATTTTGCCTAGGAAAGCTTATCAGAAAGCACACTGGAAAGGCTCTGATCTTTCTGTTTCCAGTTAAACTGTTTTTAGACATATTTATAGCTTGGCAGATGTACTGGTATGACAGTTGAGACACTATTGCTGGTAATGGAGTATTCTATTATTTTGGCATATATAGGCACTTTTTGCTGGGTACTTCTGACCACAAAGTATTGATGTTTAGGGTATTATAGGTACTTACCCATTGTATTTTTTCTTAAAAGTTTTAGAGGACAGCACTGGATAAATTTTTCTACTCCTTCAGGGAAACACAGGTTTGCATGGGTCATTCATCTTGAACGTACACCAGAGTGATACCAAGTTGGTTGTTGTGACACCTTATCAATATGATGCCCATTTTTAGTCTCTTCTAGTAGTGGAATGATTTAAGTATTCTCTAGTGGAGGCAACAGCCCTATTTAAGAATATCTTGCTGATTCTGGATAGGACTCAAATAATTCATCTAGGTGAGGAGGAGACAGTTGGAAGTCATAGCTGAAATATTACAAAAAATCCTTAAGTGGTTGGGTTTGTCCATCATTTGCTTGAAGATTCTGGTAAATGGTGGCTTACTGGATTCTCGAATGGCAGCAATGGCCAAACACATTTTTTTTTTAAATTGTCTTCAATTTGAACTTTGCTTAAGTTAATTAAACTCTTGTTGCCTCGGGGTGCCATTTCAGCAATGAAGCTTACAGGACCTACTCTGTCAATGTAGAAACTTCAGCTACTAAAGAACATACCAGGTATAGAGAGTTAACACAATGCTCAGCAGTGCTTCAAGAATCAGGCCCACCTCAGTAATTTATCTCCACCGTTACTGAAACAATACTGGGTTTAAATCATATAGGCATGGTGTCAACTTAGAAACGTACCCTGCTTAAATTCCTCTTACAGTCAAATGTAGCTCAAAGTTTTATAACAGTCCACATATCATTAAAAAAAGATTACAAAGCAGTGTCGTAGTATCTCCCCATAATACAGAATTTTTACATATCATTTTTACATAGCTGAAAGAACCCATTAACTCATTGCAAACAACTTTTTGCAATAATAGACTCCACAAAAAGCAATATCAAAATATAGTTAATATTTCTACTAATTACATTTAGCCAAGCTCCAGATTTTGCATAGTTTTGCCCCTGCTTCTGGCATGGTAGCAGATATGGAAGATGTGTGTCCCTATCTTTTGGCCCTGAGAGAGGATTCCACTGTGTGACACCTTCCCACCCTCTGCTACCAAAAAAACCCCATAATTTCAATTGAGGATGGTGGCATAAGCTCTGAAAACCGCAGTTTGACCTACCTTCTGAGTTCAGACACTGAACTGGATGCATGATTTGGGAAGGAATTTAATACCAGCTACCTCTGTAGCCACGTGGTGTTAAAGGAAAAAGACTGGAAAAAAAAAGGAGTGTTATAATGTATCCTGAGAGTAAAGGACAGCATGGTTATTTTGCCTATAATTTTATTTATTATTTTTTAACCTTGTCTATACTCCTGTCAATCCTTTCCTATTGTTGTCTATCAGCTTTTCCAAGAAACACTTGTTTGTGCATAAAGTAAGAATAGCTGCACTGACTCAAACCACAAGTCCGCGTAGCCCTGTGTACCTGGCAGGTGTCCTGCCTTGGTAGGGGTACAGTCCTGTTGTCATAAGGCCTCCACTGTCCCCTACAGGTTAGGGGCACCTTCAGCTGTTGACTTCCAGACATCTTCAGGGCTCTGTATCCAATATGTACAGTTCAAATGCTTCCTAAATCAGGGGGCGTGCTATGTTTAATAGTCTGAATTTGTCCTAGATCCTGTGAATTTACTTCCTCCTGTCTCTCTTTCTCTCTCTGTCTTGCCCTTCTTTCTTCTGAAATAGAATGACCAGGGCTGCATGAATTATTCAACATAAGAGTTGTATGATGTATTTATACAGTGATATAGCGATACAGTGTATTTATACAGTGATATATATATATGTTTTCTATTTTGTTTACAGTTTCTTTCGTAATCATCCTACTATCCTGTTTCACATTTTTACTTGATACTGAGTGCTTGACTTGATGTTTTCAGAGAGCTGTCTAATATTAATTCATTATTTTTTCTTCTCAAGCAATAGTTAATTTGTAGTCCCTGCCTGTGTATGTATAGTTATTTTTCCCCTGTACGTTTCTTTCTGCTTTATCCAATTTCATCACCACTTTATTCCCAATGGCATTCAAAATTGTGAAATTATTTTGCAGTTCCTTACAGGCAGCTTCTGATTTAACTTTTAAAAATCATTTTGTATCAAACTTTCTCATCTGACAGTTCTTAGATATCACATTTCCCTTTACTACTAATAAAAGTACTTTTGCTTAAACCCTTTGTTTTAATTCATGCCTCAGTCCAGGAATCTTTGCACACACTTAAGAACCCAGTTGCTATAATTCACTTCTACATTTTTCAGGATGGGGGAGGGTGGCCTTCAAGCTTTTGTCATTTATGTTTTATTAATTGGAAACCTTAAAAGTAGAATTTAGACCTTCTTATTGCCTACCGGTTCTGACAGAGTGGTTATACAACCTTCAGCGTGAAAAATTGCTAAGGGCTAGATCCATGAAGTGCATTTAGGAATAGCCTCTAGCCTCTTAGATGTCCTGCCTCCTCTCAGAAGCTATAAACCCAGATTATGCACATCCCTCTGTACTGAAAGAGGGAGCTGGGTGTTTAGCAACAGCTTCCACTAGCTCTGGCATACTGAGCAGGAACAGTCTGAGTGAACTGGAGAAGCAGCCAGATGGAGGAAATGAAACAAGTGAATGGTGTACTGATATTGGTATATTTTTCAGCACTGCCTTACTCATGGGACTATGGGGTGTTGCAAGGTGAGATTTTCTACATCTCTCCCACAATAGCTGTTCCTCTTTTTTATCTCACTATTTTTTCCCTGCAGTGAGCTCTAGCATCAAACTACAATGCTGAGGTGCCAATCCCTCTCCCTCTATCCCAGTAAATATTGAACTTTCGGGGTTAGGCAACAACTGAGTGGACTTTGAGGAACTTCCCTGTCATTGTGAGCACCCAAAGCTGCATTTAGCCACTTCTGTTTCATCATAGGTCTAAACTGGGGTCTGTGTTACAATACCAGTGAAATCAGTGAGAATAATTTGAACCCTGATTTAGCAAATCTGTTAAACTTCTTGTGTAAAAAGGAATCACTTCTGTTTGTCCCGTATCTTAACTTCACCGAAACGGCATTTTAGAAATCCTCCAAAACCTATTCTCTGTCTACACAAGGATTACGCCATGACCTATGTTATCTTATGTGAATACTGAGAGTATGTAGTTGTAGGCAGGTGAGTAGACCCCGTGACTTACTACTATTCATAACATACCAGAAATCTTACATAATGCAGGAAATAAGTGGGGGGGTATAAGTGAGCGATGACTGACATTTAGTGTTTCTCAAGCTTAGTTGCATCTTGGATATTTGAGAGGAATGAAGAGCTTATTTATTTGTTTGTTTTTTAGAAATAACTCCGCTTGCATATATTAAAAAAAAAAATACAGAAATATGTAGTACTGTGTTTATTTTTCTGTAGTATTAAAAGTAATTCTTTCAAAAGCTATAGCTATACTCACTGGCCAGTGACAAAAGAGAACTAGCTGTCAGAGGAGATTTGTGATGTTCCTAGAGAAAGTGTTATGAATTTCCATCTGTTCCATTACAGTGTAGATGCCTGTAAATCTTTCTCTGAATCAGTAGAACTTTGGGAACTAATAAGCCAAAAATTAAGAGACTCCACAAACAATCAAATCAAACTGCTATACAATGTTTTAAAAATTAATAAGCCCTGAATGACTGCTATCTCTATCATCTATATCTAAGCATCTATATTGATATAGGCTAGTTCCCACATTTATAATTAATTTCTTACTTTCTCAGTTTATTAGACATATATGTTGGCCCAGTCCCTCCACTGCTTCAGCAGATTTTTTGTATTGCTGATGTTAACTTTAATGGGGTTTGCTTTTTAATTGACAGATATTGAGTAACAATGGCAGGCAGCAATAAAATAAAAGCGAGTGAACAGAAATACGGGATTAGAGGAAACTTCATAACAAATCCCAGGTCAGCCAGTCTTTCCTGGTGGGTACTGGGCAGGTACAGCTCTTTTTATATACAATGCCAAAATGGCAAAGAAAGTGGATTTTTATGCACTGATGCCAAATAACAGTAAAGCTATTTCTAGGAGATCTAATATACTCAGTGAAACAAAGGAAGGAACTGGTAGAAAGTCCATGGCTTTAAACTTGGTCAAAAAATTCTGAGTAATAGCTTTAAGTTAATGAACTTTTTTGCCAGTTCTGCCATTGTGTGTTCACACCAGGTCCTTTAGGACCACTCATTCCTTGTTCACAGCCCATCTCAACAGCCCTTTCTGCTCTTTTCTTTCTATGTAGACTGGGATCAAAGATCAGATGTCCACACCCTTTTTCAGTACAGGCTCTAGCCCTTCCTTTACCTTCACTTGGACTTGTTCTTGCATCACTTAGTTGGTTGTTGGCCTCATGTTTATTTAAGATTTTTCTGTCTTTTTAGTTGCATTTTGACTGTAAATTATACTTACACTATTGAAAGATGGATTGGGTTCAATCTTTTGTTCTAATCCAAACCCCCAGAATTTAGGAAGTGAGAAATGATTGATTCTTTAGAGGGGGGAAAAAAAAATAAAAAAGAATCCTCTTCTCTAGTTCTGTAAGAGCAAAACTGTTCCTGTAACATAACTTCGCATTAAGTTTTCCAAAAGTTTGGTAACTCAACTTGAAATCATTTATGGGAATCTAACTTTTTTTTAAGTACTGATTTACAAACCTCTGAAATACAGGAATCCTCCGTTTATTACGAACTGCAGAAATATAAAAAAGACATCTATAAAATAAAAGGAACAGCCTAAATTAGTGACTTTCCTTTGACATTTAGGGCCTTGATTTATTTTATGCTCAAGCTCTCTCTTTCTTATAAATGCATACACATATGCCTGCACTTTCATAGAATAGAATCATAGAATCGTTTAATTTGGAAAAGACCTCTATGATCATTGAGTCCACCCATTAACCTAATGCTGCCAAGTCCACCACTAAACCACGTCCCTAAGCGCCGCATCTACATGTCTTTTAAATACTTCCAGGGATGGTGACTGCCCCGCTTCCCTGGGCCATTTCCTTTTCTCCTATTGCTTGTTACTTGGGAAAAGAGACCAGCACCCATCTCACTACAACCTCCTTTCAGGTAGTTGTAGGGAGCGATCAGGTCTCCCCTCAGCCTCCTTTTCTCCAGGCTAAACAACCCCAGTTCCCTCAGCCTCTCCTCATAAGACTTGTGCTCCAGGCCCCTCACCAGCTTCATTGCCCTTCTCTGGACACGCTCCAGCACCTCAATGTCTTTCCTGTAGCGAGGGGCCCAAAACTGAACACAGTACTCAAGGTACGGCCTCACCAGTGCTGAGTACAGGGGGACGATCACTTCCCTGCTCCTGCTGGCCACACTGGTTCTGATACAGGCCAGGATGCCGTTGGCCTTCTTGGCCACCTGGACACACTGCTGGCTCATATTCAGCTGACTGTCAACCAACACCTCCGGGGCCTTTTCTGCCGGGCAGCTTTCCAGCCACTTCTCACCAAGCCTGTAGCATTGCACGGGGTTGTTGTGACCAAAGTGCAGGACCCGGCACTTGGCCTTGTTGAACCTCATACAATTGGCCTCAGCCCAACGATCCAGCCTGTCCAGATCCCTCTGTAGAGCCTTCCTACCTTCCAGCAAATCAACCCTCCCTCCCAACTTGGTGTCATCTGCAAACTTACTGAGAGTGCACTCAATCCCCTCGTCCAGATCATTGATAAAGGTATTAAACAGAAGTGGCCCCAATACTGAGCCCTGGGGAACACCACTTGTGACCTGCCGCCAACTGGATTTAACTCCATTCACCACCACTCTTTGGGCCCGGCCATCCAGCCAGTTTTTTACCCAGTCAATATGCCCATCCAAGCCATATGCAGCCAGTTTCTCCAGGAGAATGCTGTAGGAAATGGTGTCAAAGGCTTTACTAAAGTCTAGGTAGACAACATCCACAGCCTTTCCCTCACCCACTAAGCAGGTCACTTTGTCATAGAAGGAGATCAGGTCGGTCAAACAGGACCTGCTTCTCATAACCCCTTGCTGGCTGGGCCTGACCACCTGGTTGTCCTCTACATGCTACATGATGGCACTCAAGATGATGTGCTCCATGACCTTCCCAGCACTGAGGTCAGACTGACAGGCCTGTAGCACCCCAGATTCTCCTTCTGGCCCTTCTTGCAGATGGGCATCACATTTGCTAACTTCCAGTCAACTGGGACCTCCCCGGTTAGCCAGGACTGCTGATAAATGATGGAAAGTGGCTTGGTGAGCACTTCCGCCAGCTCCCTCGGTACCCTTGGGTGGATCCCATCTGGCCCCATAGATGTGTTTGTGTCTAAGTGGTGTAGCAGGTCACTAACCATTTCCCCTTGGATTATGGGAGCTTCATTCTGCTCTCCTTCCCTGTCTTCCAGCTCAGGGAGCTGGGTACTCAGAGAACAACTGGTCTTACCATTGAAGACTGAGGCAAAGAAGCCGCTAAGTGCCTCAGCCTTTTCCTCATCCTTTGTCACTATGTTTTCCCCCACATCCAATAAAGGATGGATATTCTCCTTAGCCCTCCTTTTGTTGCTAATTTATTTATAGAAACAATTTTAATTGTCTTTTATGGGAGTAGCCAGATTAAGTTCTAATTAGGCTTTGGCACTTCTAATTTTCTCCCTCCATAACCTTATGACATCCTTGTAGTCCTCCTGAGTTGTCTGCCCCTTCTTCCAAAGGTTGTAAACTCTCCTTTTATTCCCTGAGTTCCAGGCAAAGCTCCCTGTTCAGCCAGGATGGCCTTCTTCCCTGCCAGCTCATGTTTTGGCACATGGGAACAGTCTGCTTCTGCAACTTTAAGATTTCCTTCCTGAAGAATGTCCAGCTTTCCTGGACTCCTTTGCCCTTCAGGACTGCCTCCCAAGGGACTCTGTCAACCAGGCTCCTAAACAGGCCAAAGTCTGCCCTCCAGAAGTCTGAGGTGGCAGTTCCACTGACCACCCTCCTTATTTGTCCAAGAATCAAAAGTTCTATTATTTTGTGATTGCTATGTCCAAGACAGCCTCCAACCATCGCATCACCCACAAGTCCTCCTCTCTTCACAAACGACAGGTCCAGCAAGGCACTTTCCCTAGTTGGCTCACTCACCAGCTCCATCAGGAAGTTATCGTCCACAGACTCCAGGAACATCCTCGACTGTTTCCTCTCTGCTGTATTGTATTTCCAGCAGACAACTGGTAAGTTGAAGTTCCCCATGAGAACAGGGGCTAGTGACTGTGAGACTTCTCCCAGCTGCTTATAGAATATTTCATCTGCCTCTTCATCCTGGTTGGGTGGCCTATAACAGACTCCCACCGTGACATCTGCCCTGTTGGCCTTCCCCTGATTTTCACCCATAAATACTCAACTCCATCATTACTATCATTGAGCTCGACAGTCAAAACACTCCCTAAGACACAGGGCTATCCCACTGCTTCTCCTTCCCTGCCTATCCCTTCTGAAGAGTTTATAACCATCCATTGCAGCACACCAGTTTTGTGAGTCGTCCCACCATGTTTCCATGATGGCAACTATATCATAGTTTTCCAGCTGCACAATGGCTTCCAGCTCCTCCTGTTTGTTGCCCATGCTGTGTGCAGTGGTGTAGATGAGTAGCCAGGGAAGTCTCTCAAATTTAATATTACAAATGAACTTTTAACCAGTGGACAGAAATTCTTATCAAAGCTGAAATATCAAGGAAAACAAATTGAGATGGTCAGTTTGTAGGCAGAGTTTCTAATAAGTACAAGGAGTTGGTTATATGCTTCATTAAATATTTCAGCTAAGTGAAACTTAAAAGAAGATGCACTGTTGTCAACCATAATTAATACTAATTTGGACAAGAATATTTCAAACCCTGCTGTAGTCCACTGTTGAAATAACTGTCTCCAGAACAATAACACCATTTCAAAATCATATCTCAGTAACTACAGCCAGTAGAAATTTCTTTAGGCAATTTAAATTTTACAATTTTCTTACTGTAAAGTATTTATATTGTCAAGAATTTGCCAATTAATCTGTAAAAATATATGAAGCACATTTCTTCTCAAAACTTCACACTGTAGTGTTTTCTAATGTCTGTTGAAAACAGTTTAAGCATAACTTATAGAAACAATAGGCAAGGCTCACAGCAAAAGAAAAGAACAGACTTCTGTAGATGAAGCAAATTAAGTCTAAAGCTAGTACAACATATTAATATTATCCTTTTCTGCCAAATAAAAATGTAAGAATTGTCACACTAATACATTCAATATAATATTTTATCTGTACAGTGATCAACAACTGTACATCCATTTTGATGGCTGAATAGAAAAAAGAAAATGAAAGATTTAGATACTTGTGTCATCATATCCTAATTATCACCAAAGCTGTGCATAAATCTTTAGGTAGATCTAGACCAAATTCTTGGGCAAAAGCTAAAAAGGTCTTGCTCTAAGTTTACCAGAAATTTTTTGTGTGCACATTTTACCCATGGGTGCACACAGATTTTCAAGCACACATGAGCAAATAGACGTACAGAGGCCAGTCAAAAAGTCTTATCTTTGTTTCTCTACTCAGGAACTATAGGCATGTTCAGAATTAAACAACTTTTTAAGGAAAACTTTGTCTTTGTGTGATGTCTAAATTGAAATTGCACAGAAACCTTCATGTGTATAGAGATGTAATTTTCTGAAATCCTACCAAAAAAACCATTCAGAGATGTAATCTGCATTCTTGCTTGCCTATCTGTGTGTCCATCTTTTGCTTTTATTTTGAGAACATCTTTATTTTCCACCCCCTCACTCTTGTGCTTTTGGAGAAGATTAACAGAATTGCTGACTAACTGCATTGCCCCAAGGGATGCAGGGAAAAAACCCTCAAAATTATATAATGTGTACTTTAAAGTAATGAAATAGTCCCTCTGTCACCCTTGAAAATAGGGGGCACTACTTTCCCCACTTCCTTCCCTCCAGGCTGCCCTCATATGCGTTTTTATACTGAGGTATTCCCAAGGGAGAAAACAGTGCAGAAGTTCTAAAACTCATATTTTAATTTTTGTTTTTTTAATCATGATTGCCAGTGGGAATGGATTTGGTAAGGAGAATGTAACCAGGATTAAAAATATAGGTTGCTATTAGGTGACATTAAATGTAATGAAATCTCAAGGTCAACTGAATTTCTTGCCTCTCCTTATCTCTGTGACACATAGTACTGTATCTCAGTAGCTGCCACCAACAGCTACCATCAGAACGGTTGGCTAATTAGTAATCAGTCATGTCACTTGGTGTGATCTCTTCCAGTCTGACTATTGAACCCGAGTACAATGAAAAAGGAAATTGGAAACTCTTAGCAACTATGTGTTTAGTCCACTTATTTTCAGCAGCATTATGTGCCTGCAGTTCAAGCTTTCATTATGCTACACTAATAGGCATGTTTGAATTTGATGGGTTTGGTGGTTATTCATTTAGGAATAGTCTGTAGCACTAAGAAGCACGACATTTAACCATCAGCCAAATAACCCCATCAAATGCTAAAAGACAAGATTTCTTAGCAGTTCAACAGCATTAAGACAGGGAAAAAGCTTTATAATAAAATTCCTAATCATATATCCTTTCTCATCAGTAACCATTTCAGCATAGAAAGTACCCATCATAGCTGACTGAAACCAGAGAGCATCTCATTACTGGGGCCTGATCCAGCAAAGCGCTTCAGCACACTTGGGATAGAAGTACAAGAATATCCCATCAAAGTTACTATGATCAGCCACATGATTAAAATTACACAGAAATGTAGTTGCTTTTCTGGATTAGGGTCTAAGGAATGAGGCATTTAAGACCAGCCTTCCATGTAGTAAAAATATTTACAAATCTTTTTAAGAGATGACATATAAATAAAAATTACTATCTTGCCTTTTGACTGATAGACTCTGGACAGCTTCATATGTGAAAATCCTGCACATTAAATGATCACTTTATTCCCAAACTAAGCAGCTGTCTGAAATGGCAATCATAAAGCGCTAATCTCTGCTACCAATAAACAAAAGTGAATCACTGCAGAAAACGCGTTTATGTGCAGTAATCTCCAGAGGATTAGCATTTCAAGTGATCAGATTTCCTAAAACTCCTCTTTCATGATAACAGCCTCTGCTGTGAGGTGACACACCAACAGGCATAAATTATCTAGAGCTGCAGATAAGCAGAGGCCATTTGGGGGTTCGGAGTGCAATATAAATAGATGCAAAACAGTAGGGGAACTGGTGCTCATCACAAACCTCAAAAGGATTAGCAGTTCAAGCTCTGATTTCCTTGCTGTTGTTAGCTGCGATTTATCATCAGACAGTGACTGAGAGTCTGTCTTATCTGTGATAATTTAATGGCTTAATGGCAGTCCCTTTATCTGGGGGTCATAATTAAGCTTGTTTGATCAGTTTCCTAACAAGCACCTCGCCTGTATTTTTAGCTATGCCTATTTTTTCTCTGGGTGTAGGAGCATTTTTGCTAATTAGTATTAACAATATTATTGTTAACAATTACTGGTAATGATAACAATCTTGTAAAAGGTTAGCATTTATCTGCAGGAAAAATGCAAGCCAAAAAAAGATGCAAGACTCTGAATTTAAATAAATTTACAGGGGACTTTACCTGCGGTGTCTCAGCAACTCTGGTTTGTCAGCTTCAAATCTAACTCAAATACATAACTGAAGGTAAAAAACACTGCCTAAATAATTTTCAGTTGAATAATTTTCTCTGGTACAAAATTAATATCAATTTGAAAGTAAAGATGACTGCTGTCTTACAGTGCTTTTACTGTCCCTCTCTATCCTACTAATGAGCTATTTCTTCCACTGTCATGAGAATTTTCTCAACAAAAGATGAACTTTAAGACCTTATTGCAGCTGTTTAAGAACACAGGTGTCATCAAAATGAATCTAGTGACACTTTATCTGTTAACATCACTACAAAAAGAAGCAAATAATTTTTTTAATGTACTGAATATTAGATATTTGAAAGGAAAACTTGCCAAGATTTAAATGTGGTTTTTTGATACAATACAGTGACAAGCAAACAGACAACTAGATAAAATGTGAGGGTGGTTTTTTTTTAAGGACACTTAAAACATTACTTTCTTAATCACTGATGTAATTTTCTTAATGAAATACCTAGGGGGCCACAAGGAGAGGTGAATTGGTTACTTACTCATATTTAGGGAAACAAAATGACTGGCTACAGAAAGACATCTGACAAACCTGATCACACATATATAAACACAGGAGGTATGGGTGTAATATGTATGTATATAGGTATATAAATCTATGTATATGCACGTTTATATGTATTTGCACATCTGTGTACGTGTTTATGTATTATATATGTTATGTTTGCATATACTTTTAGTCATATACATAAATTTATGCATTCACAGATTTATTGAACTTTGTCTTTAGAATAGGTCTTATTTCTCTTTTGAAGAAAAAAATAATAGTAGGACAGAGAATCTATGTGTCTAGCCTAAATTAATTATTTAGGTACCATAATTAATGCAGAAATACAAGGTTCATTAGATGGTGAGTCATTCCACTTACCTGACTTGCTTGTTTTAGAATTGGATGTGTTGCTTTTCTTTCTCATGGCTATAGATACACTCCAGGTGACATGGCTAAGGTTGTAGAAGGCTGAAGGTTAGACGAGATGAATTCGACCCACATGAATGAAAGAAACAGTAAATTTCAGAATGACATTCCCAATACTTTTTGATAAAGTAAGTAGTAAGTAAATTACCCCCCTGTTCTTTGCAAATGAAAGGACTGTCACTGAAGAAGTATTCTATATGTGTGTGTATATAAATATATTTCCTGCCTCATGTAGAACAAGGCTCACCTGAGACCCTGGAACACACCAACCCTCTGGATATTATCAAATAACCTATAGTAATAAGTAATTGATTAAATAGACAAAGACTTGCAGGTAGCAGCAAAGAAAAACAAAACCAAACCCAACACATCTGTTCATTCTTCTATCCTAGTAATGTAATCTTACTGACTTTTGCTGAGTTTTGCAGGTGGATCAGACATGGCTTGCGTTCAGCTGTTTGGGTCTGGCACGCAGGAATTTGATTTTAAGCTTGCTGCCTGACCAAGAGTGTGGCAGAGGAATTTACTGGGAGTATTACAGAAGACAGTTTCGAATGAGCTTTGTTCCACACAAAAACCTTGATCCAGCTCTTGATGAAATCAGTGAGAATCTTTTCATCTGCTGTGGTGGGATCAGGGTTCAGGTGCCAGCCATATTGCAGGAGCAGCTGGCAGTTGCCTGGGAAGCTGAAATTTTACTGAGACATGAAACAAGCAAAATGTGTGAAAGATAGAAATGACAAGGTGTAAGGGAGATTGCAATATAACACACTGAAATCCTTACCCAGTATCTGCAACTAAGGCCACTGACGCTTTGGTGCTGAGCTGACTCTGGGAGGCCTCGAGGAGATAAGCCCACACAATCACCAAGGCGTCTCCTTTACACATCTAACTTCTCAGATAACTTTCCAACACTAACAAGACGGGAACATTTCTTGATGTATGTTATTTTTGTTGTTGTGAATGTGTGACAAGTTTAGTAGACTTTTTCCACCACTAGAACAATTTGTTAAGAATACATAAAATAGGAATCTTTGCCCAGCTCACAGTGAGAACAGAGACAGCATCGTGCAGTCACCACTGTGCTATGTTGTTAGTTGTTTACCAGCTAGTGCCAGATATAACATAGCCAAATAAATCTCCGAGAACAAAAACATCATGAACCTTGTGAAATGCTGAAGCCTGAGTTTTAAGTTCACCGAAGGTTTCAGCGGATCTTGCTGTTGACAGTGTAGAAAACAATAAATATCCTAAATAGACCTCATTGTTGTAATTTTGGCCATTACTTGCCGTTACTTGCAGAATTAATGCTATTTCTAAAAAGAAATCATAGCTATTACAAAACAAGTGGTCGCATGTCTGAAAACTGAAATAAGTTTTCAGTTGAAATAATGCAGCTTATTGGTTTCTGTCTCTGGGTTCATGGTCAGGATTACAGCTGGATTAAATTTGCCATTTTGATTTTGTGTAGTTTTGCATGAAAATTGTCATTGTCTGGTAACGTTTTCAGTCCCGTTGTTCTTCCTGTATTTGTAGCTTTAATAACATGATTTTATTTGCTATATGTATATATAAATATAAACATATTAGTATACACATACGTAGATACAGATATATAAAACCATAAATTCTCACTTGTTCTTTGATGTACAAACAGTTTTCAAGAATCTATTTTCACCCACAAACAGGCATGTTATTACTGGAAAACAGTCCCAAACGTGATTTGAATACTTCCATCACAAAGATAAATTTTGTTCCCACTAGCATGTAAATGTTGTTTTCACTAGATTGGATCCACTTATATATCTATAACAAACAATCTCCTTGATATTTAAGACATTTTTTATTTCATTATGAAAATCTTGCATAATATGGTCTTCTCATCCAATCTCTTGAATTCTATTTTCAGCTCTTCCACTGATGTACTATTTTATTATAGAGAAACCCTTTAATCTCTCTGAACTTTAGTTTACTTATTTGAAGTACATGAGGAGACAAGTGTGATTTAATTGATGTTTATTAAGCACTTTGAGACCTTGTAATGAAAAATAAGACAGAAATGATAAATATTCTTGAAGGTACACTTTTTCTTTGCTCCAGTTTTTGCCAAAAATCTATATATTATTGCTAACTTCAGGATTATCTGTTCAACTCATACTCTTTAGACAGTCAGAATTGCTCAAAATGTTACAGCATGATGTATTTTCATACTCAAATCATCATTTTCACAAAAATGTAAAATATTGTGGGCATGGTATGGTTCTTAAAAAGTGAGTCTTTTAAATGAAATATTTCCTGTAATTTCATGATGCTCTTATTAAATTCCCAAATTTTAAATTCACTGTGCCTTGACAGACTGCTGTATATATATGCAATCCCAGTAGTTCAGCAGAAAAATCTATTGAAAATTCGGTTGTGGGGCAGGCAATGCAATAGGGATGAGCCTGATG
>VYZV01032493.1:12460-22939 GCA_013401275.1 Pandion haliaetus
GGAGCCTCCGCTCCACCGTTCACCCCCATGGGCTGCAGGGGTACAGCCTGCCTTCTCACCACGGGCTGCAGAGCCATCATCTTCCTCAGGCGCCCCCTCCTCCCCCTCCTTCTTCCATGACTCCAGTGTCGGCAGAGATGTTCCTCTCACGTTTCCCAACCCCCACAGTGCCAGATCCCCTTCTTAAATCTGTTGTCCCAGAGGCGCTACCACCGTCACTCCCCTCCTAGAGGCGGGTCCAACATTTTGGCGCGTCCGAAATTTTGGTGCGGGGAATTTTCCAGCAGCTTCTTAAAGGGGCCATCTCTGCAGCCCCCCTCCCCTGCCACCAAAGAAAACTGCGCCACACAAACCCATAACAACTAACCTTAGCAAAACCATCTTCATGATAATATAAATGCATATGAACAAATTTTGTTCTAGGCTTAAAAAAATACTCGTGTTCTTTATGCTTTAAAAAACACGTCTAAATAATGGTTTCCACTCCAGTTGCTCAAACCCTTACACACTGCTTTAGAGAACCATCTTTGTGAAAAAAAGGATATTCTTAAAGAGTATCCCCCCTTGAAATGGTTTAGCTTTGCATACTGACTGTAGTTGTGAGTTTGACTCTAACTCTTCTTTGGCACCCTGTGATAAATAGATGTGCACAGTACTGGTGTGTTTCTGAGTATACCAAATGTTGGCTATGTATATTGAAGAACAAGTAAGCTATTCACATGGGCAATGAGTAGTGTTTCCCTGTGGTCATTTTTCATTTTCCATAAACACATTAACCTGGGAGAAAGGTGATACATCTTACTGACTTCAGAGAGACTGATTTTGGCTTTTGATGTCTGTGTTCATAGGTCTGTTAAAGATGTGACTTTTACAAAAACAAAATTTAAAATACTGATTTATTTTAAACAGTCTGGCTTCTACCACACTTTTTCCTTTCCTTTTTTGGTTTTTTTTTTTTTCAGGAATCTTTGCGGTTTTTAAGCAGTTGTTGCCTAAAAAAAAAAAAAGATTATTCAAGAAGAAAATAATTTTGTAAGTGCTGAAACTAGTAAGTCCTGTTTCCCTATAAACTAGCTTCTTATTGTTGAATTGCCATGTGAATTTATGGAATATTTGGGCTCACACTGCAACTTAATAGGAGCTCCATCCTATGGACTATCTTCATATTTTCATAAAACATGGAGGAACTCAATGTTTTTGATATTTCTGACCCTTTGCTGAATTTTGTAGATATTAGCTGAACACTTCCAAAACTTGTTGGCAGAAATAATGGAGGAATGGTAGACAGAACTGATAGACAATTCTGCTAAATAAGCTTTGTTTTCTTCAGAATTCAAGTGGCAAAACATGCAACATGAAAACAAAACAAACAAGAGTGGTTCCTTTAGAGTCCCAAATGAGAACACTTAAATGGCAATGAGGTTATCGAAAGTCCCAGCACCAGAAACAAAATTATGAGGATTTATCCTTAGTGAGTTTGCCATCTCCTAATTAAATTTGTGAGTACAAATTTGAGAACTTCTCTATGTTCATATGTGATTATGATTTTTCCCTAAAACTGCCTCAATTTTAAATTATTTATGAAGCAGAACATCTACTCACTGCTTCTTCCTTTTTCTCTGAGATCTCTGTAAATTATCAGTACTATCCTTATGGACAGATTTTCATATGATCTTTTTCAGCATCCAAAGAGCATCAATGAGTTTTAAGTTTGACCAGCATTTATGTGGAGATTTAGGAATAAATGAAAACAGAAACAGCATGGGTACCTCCACAGGGGTACATGGTAACTATAACAAAGCTGCAGCATAATTACTTCTGTATCTACAGAGTCTTGGATATTTAAAGGAATGATCCATTCAAAAAAACAGACACATAAGCAGTTAATAGGGAATGCAATAGACCACTTTTAAGTTGAATAAAAAACAAGCTTTAGAAATGATAACATCTCAAAAGAAATAGACTGTAAGTTTGAAGAGACAGATGAAATTGGATAACCAATAAATCCCCTCACAATATATATAATGTAGGAGCAGAATCTTAGTCTTTTTTTTTTAATCAAACCATCAGGGTAGGGTTTGCTAAGTCAGAAATCGAACAATCGTTTTGCCTATCTATAGTAAATTCTCTAAGGTAACAAACAGAAAAAAACCCAAACTATATATACACAGTGATCTTGTGGAAAAATGCAAATTTAGCAACAGATGGCAAGAAATGGAATTTGCTGTCTTATCAGGACAATAAAGCAGAAAACATTTGGGGTAAACTTGTTACAAAGGAAAAAAAAACTTGCAAAAGAAATAGAACAGATACTCTAGTTCACATTTATAGATTCTATTAAAGGCAATCTGTTTTTAATTGGAGAGGACTTCCTAATCCTGTAAATGTAGTATGTGTACTCATCTAAAAATGTATTTGCAAGTTATTGTCATGCTGAACACATGTGCCGCTCGTGCACTAAATTAGATTCACTGCTCAGAGCCTACATGCCTCTAGTAGGAAAACAGGAAAATCATGAGTGGTGTCTGAAGCAACACCTGCACAAATCATTTACATTGTAGTGGATTCTGAGTAGAGAAGTTGCATATTTCTACAGCTGAGCTCAATCACTGTTGTTTCAAAGGTTCTGAAAACTTATTATACAGATGACTAATATATTTAACATGGCTCAGTGCAGACCAGAATGGTCTGAAATTCTTTCTAAAACAGACTGAGACATGGAAAATTCATGAGCCATTTTCTGTGCAAATGAATGAAAAATTGGTTGCAAGGAAAAATAAATATATAAAAGATGACTCCCAGTGGGTGCATACAACACTGGGAAATCCTAAGGGCCTTAGAGGCTACCCCAAATATTTTCATTTCTAAACTTTGGATTGTTTATTTTCTTGTTTGTTTTTCTTGTTGTTGTTGCTGTTTTGTTTTAAGGTACGTTTTTGATGAAGAAAAGGGATAAAGGATGTAATGCAGTGATAGTTCTGAGTTCACTGTGATGTGACCTCATATGACCCTTAGAAGTCGCTTTGCGTCTCTTTGTCTTTGGTAGAGTATACTTTGGGGACAGAAAGTCTTATCCATCAATCATTTCTGAGAAAGAACTCTGCTCAAGGAGAAAAAGAATTGCAGCTATGTCCAATGTCTGAACTAGTTATGGGCAAAAGAAAGAAAAAATCATCTTTTATTCACCCCCTTCTATCCGATGTGAGGACAACATGCTGCTTCCACCCTCCCTATTCCATAATTGCTCTGGGTCTAGAACTAGAATAAGGTATTACTCAGCACAATGTAAGTGATACATTTTCCTCAATATTTGCCAAATTTCCCTAGAAAAATTTTGTAGACCATCTTTTGTTTATTAGTAATAAATGTCCCAGTGATATTTAGAGGAAAACCTGTTCATTGTTATGTATAAGGTGTTCATAATTAGCACTGTGTTTATATAAGTTATTGTAACTCTGTATTTCGAAGGATTCATACTTAAATGAAAAACAAAGAGCAATTAAAATGTAGTCAAGAAGAAAATAAAAAAAATGCTTTCCAACATTACAAAGATGGTAATTTTCTGCAGAACAGTATGAGAGTTGAGAAAAGATTATTTTTCTTTTTGATGCAACACTGCTAAAGCTAGGCTTCTGTAGAGGGCTTTCACTTTTTGTTTTTCATCTGTCCTTCACCTTGATTCCATTTTGTCTGAAGTCCAGCGGCTCTGTTCTTAAACTGTCTTTCCCTGACACTTAAGTTGTGATTCGTGCTTTAGCAAAAGGCATAGGAATTATCTACCCGAGGCATCCTGTCAGAATTCAGTCTTACTGCTTTCTGCCTTCTGTTCATGTACTTGAGAACTATACTTGACTTTAGGATTACTTGAAGGATAAGTACCTTGCTTTGGTGGTCAGAGATTATGTCTTGGCATTACAGATGTTGCTTTTAAACTCATTCTAATGGGTTCACATTTTACATGCTTGACAGCATTAGCTGAATACAAGTTGGCTAAAAAGCATAGTCATTTTTTCATGGTGCACATGGTAAAAGACCAAAATATGAACTATATTAAACAGTTCAAAATTTGAAAGGTCTATAAAACAACCTCCTTGACAACTGTGTTCAACTTCAGCAAGAAATTCTAAGTAATGTCAGTAGAAAGAATCAATCAAATTACATATCAGTATGTACCAAAAGCAATAACCCCCTGGCAAGCAAACAAGGCTTTCTCCTACAGCAACCTTTTCCTCTTCTATAATGGTTAGTTTTACCCTAATATCTTCTTCATAAAGAAGTTGGGAAATTACTGCAATCCTCAACCTTCAGGATATAGTAGGATGCATTATAGATTATGCCACGGCACTTCAAGTTTTCTCACCCATCACAATTATTTGATCCTGGGAAATGAAATTGTCTTAGAGTACCCAACAAATCCTTTACTTCTGGAGCTAAAGGTATAGATATTTCATTCAAGAGTTCAAGTACCCATATGTGGACAGGTAATCTATGCAGCAATTCAGTCCTACGTGAAAAATAATAATTGAAATGGTGTCCACAGAAAATAAAAACAGCCAGTGGAAACTGCTAGATAGTATTAAAAGTATTCAGTCAAGTTATATTTGAGTAAATAAGGATCATTTGCAACATACTACTGTTTGCAAGGACAGATGGTATTTTTAAATATTTTAAAAATTACATCCTTGAGCTGCAGCTTCTAGTTGGGCATGTGGTTTCTCACAGGGCTATAGGTTGGTTTTAAAAATATTAGGACTAAGTGGTTGATCATGAGGTCCTTTTTACTAATGCCATAATTTTTTTTTAAGTAAGTCCATAATGAGGTATATTAAATAGATTAAGAGAGTAATAAGCATTCAGATAATAGTAATGTTTGACAGAACTGTATTGCAATAAGTGGCAGTGATTGTAAAACTCCTGCCAGATTTAAAGCTAACATTAATTTGCACTCTCTATATCACATGCAGTTTGGCTTTCTGTGAACAAGTGATTTTGGCTTTTAAGAGTTAACTCAAAATCAAACAAACAAGCAACATTTGAGCAGGGTCATTTTTTTCTTTTGCTTTCTGGTAATGTCAATTCTAGCTGTAAGCAGTCTTGTGAAAAACACTGGATTATGTCTGGATTTGGGCTTCTCAGTCCGTTTGCCAGCAGAGACTGATTGTGTTGCAGAGGCAATGTAATTACTCATCAAGGTGAAAGTGTTTGTGTTGGAGTTCTGCTTACTTTCCCAGTGACAAGCCCGCTTACCTTTGCTGTCAATCAAAAGCACCACAAAATGGTAGTAGCTAGAGATGAGGCAAAAGGCATTAATGCATTGAAAGAAAGTGCCATAGTAAGCAGGCTGAAAAAGATCCCACCAAAATCTCTCTGCCTCTGTAAATGTTCCTTTAATATAAGCACTAAGTCAACTTATCCACCAAAATCCATGTCAAAGATACCTCCAAACCCCATGTAGATGGATTGCGTATTGGATAAACAGGAAAAATAACAGATAATATGTTTGCCTGAGGACATTAGGGCTATTTTTGTGGTTATTCCTTGTTATTCAGTGGTATTCACTGTGCACAGTAGGAAATCCTCTGCAGGACAGAGGTAATATTAAAGATCCAGACTTGTAGTTTAGCTAGTGGCTCTGCAGTTACCCACCTCCAGTCCTTATCATCCCCTCACTACACCTCTAAAACCTTTGTAAGCACATCCTACATCCTATTTCTATTACTTTTGTCTGTTTTGCACTTAAATTGGAAACTCTGCAAGGTAATGACTCTTGAGGCAGATTGGCATTTTCCATATGGACAAAGTCTTCAGGCTTTTTCTGTTATCACTTTTATTATAATTACAATAGAAAGGACAATAGCACTCTTAGAGTGCTGAGAAGAATGGATGGAATCCTTTTTGGGACATCTTGGTAGTGCTGTTACTCTAATAATTAGCTATTTAAAAACTATCACTATGAAATTCTTCATGTTTCATGACCTGATTCACAATCTTAAAATTTAACCATCCTGTCTGAGTTTAACTAGTTAAAAGTGCCAAGATATTGAACTACAGGAGTTGTACAATTTTGTATGAGGTAAAAAAATGAGCTATTTAATCTCTATATAGGTTCCAAGATGAATATATATGACATCCAAATACATCAAGCAAAAGACAGCAAGTTGCTGTACATGGCATTTCATTCTGTAATAACTGGGGACAGCATTACACATTTCTGCAGCTTATGCATGAATCTCCCTTCAGGTAACGTTCCAGAAATAAGCTGCTTGCATTTCAATACAAATTTCATATCAGAAACCTCATTTAAGAGAAGTACATTTTAACAGCTTGACATAAGCATACAGTACACATGGTTATTCCAAAGTTTTGTGTTATGACCAGCAAGTTACACTACAATGATTCAGTATAGCTCTTTTCCTTATTTTAAGTCAGTCTTGCACTGCTTCTTGTATGTGGGAAACCTATTATCGTTTCTCTGGCTCCAGTAAAAAATTTAAATTTATCTCACTTTACCATTCACTTCCATTAATTAGAATCATCAACATTCCTGTAATGCCATCATGACCCTTGTTTTCTTGGTTCAGTTGCAGCCCGAGACTGGGTTTGGGAGGACTTTTTTCAAGGGATTTTTATAGCTGCTTTCTATTTTTTTCTTTTCTTCAGGTGAGAACATCTGGCCTTTCTGGAAGGGACAGATAAATCTTTCACAGGGTGCCTAAGTTATTAAGGAAGAGTGTGTACTTATATATATACACATAGATATATACAGAAAGCATACTAGAGACCTTATTGAGTTCCTCCAGAATCTTTAGTATCCCACAGTCCTTTTAATCAAAGATATTTAAAATAACTATGTTAAGAAAGCTAAATATATCTTAAAACATATGTTGTTGTAGGCTCTGAAATGTTATATGTCACTTGTCACAAGAATATACTCTTTTAAAATAAAATCTACAGATTTTTTTTTTTTTTCCTACAAGGAAATCTTGTCTGCTCCTATCCAATTTTGGTTATTAATGCCAACATTTAGACATTCTTTGTGAAAGACAAGCTCCTTAAATTAATTCCTTCCCATACCAGCATGTTAATTTCACTAAGGAGGAATTTAAAAGGAACTGAAATATTTGTAGGCTTGTTTTTTTTGTTGTTGTTTTTTTTTTAAACTATACTCCCTTAAATAAAAATTGCAAGGTATTAAGGAAGCTGTTCTGCATGGGGAGATTTTCTTTCTACCTTTACTATTATGGTATATAAAAACCATGTAATAATGAGGAGGGGATGAACACAACAGAGTGAAATTCAATATCTAGATAAATTGTGTATCAGAAGCAATATATTTTTTCTTTGCAACAAGAGTTGTCACTTCTTCAGGATATGATTTATAGTTGATTACCCTTCATACACTCTTCTTGGGGTAGGGGATTTGCACACAGGCCCACTGCTACAATCCAGCACCTATGATTTACTTTAACAGCTAACATGCTAATGCAGAAAATAAAACTATGGGCAAAACAGATTGCCTAAACTGTGTTTTCGAAAGAAAATAAAAAGTCCAGGAAAAACAAACAAACAAACCAAAGTTAAATTATATAACTGCAAGATAGCCTAACAACTTTGAGTTTTTTACAGTTAAAATACTGTACAGGAGTTAATGAACTCCAGAACAACTTCAGTGGTGGTACATATCACAATTAAATATTTTCACGTGATTCTTCCAGAAGAAATTCAGAGGGGTTACCAAGAGGTGTTACATATCCTGGCTTCCACCACCACCAATATCGCAATCGCTTGTAGATCCTGTAGGTTATACTAACCAGAGCGAGTCTAGTTATGTTGCTGAGTGGAGAGTACAAAGGTTTCAGCAATCTGCAAGAAGGATTTTTATTCTGAATTGCATATGTAGATCTTTTTTCTCAGCAATTAATCAACTGCCAGTGGGGGAGTGAGAATAGTTCTAGAAGGTAAATCACTTTGTCTTTGTATAATTGTATATATTCCAGAAGAAATTTGCACAGCCTCCTAAGGTGGGACTTTGGTTCCTCACTCTGCATTATCTGTAATAATTTTCCTTTATTTCAGATGAATGTTGTTATGGGTTTGTGTGGCGCGGTTTTCTTTGGTAGTGGGGGAGGGGGCTGCAGAGGTGGCTCCTTTAAGAAGCTGCTAGAAGCTTCCCTGGTGCCAAAGAGCCGGACCCGCCTCTGCAGCCCAGACAGGGAGTGACGGTGGCAGCACCTCTCGGAAAACAGATTTAAGAAGGGGAACTGGCACTGTGGGGGTTGGGTGAATGTGAGAGGAACATCTTTGCAGATACCAAGGTCAGTGAAGAAGGAGGGGGAGGAGGGTCGCCTGAGGAAGATGATGGCTCTGCAGCCCGTGGTGAGATGGCAGGCTGTCCCCCTGCAGCCCATGGAGGTGAACGGTGGAGTGGAGGCTCCCGAAGATGGCCGTAACTCCATGGTAAAAACCGCGCTGGAGCAGTGTGAGACTAGAGAGCAGCCCGCAGAAAGGACCCGCGCCAGGGAAGTTCGGGAAGAACTGAAGCCCGCGGAAAGGACCCGCGCCAGGGAAGTTTGTGAGGAACTGCAGCCTGCGGAAAGGAACCATGTTGGAGAAGTTGGTGAAGGACTGTCTCCCGTGGGAGGGACCCCATGGTGGAGCAGGGGACGAGTGAGGAATCTTCCCGCTAAAGAAAGGAGCAGCAGAGTCAACGTGTGGCGAACTGACCAAACCCCCATTCCCCTGTTCCCCTGCGCCGCCGGGGGGAGGAGGTAGAAAGCATCAGGAGTGGAGCTGAGCCGGGAAGGCGGGAGGGGTGGGGGGAGGTGTTCTGATGTTTGGTTTCCCTTCCTAATACCCTTGTTTTTTATTTGATTTGTAGTCAATTAAATTGATTTTGTTTCTTCCCCAAGTTGAGCCTGTCTTTTGCCCGTGACCATAAGTGGGGAGTGATCCCTCCCAGTCCTTGTCTGGACCCACGAGCCTGCCTTTGTATGTTCTCGTCATCCCAACGTGGCCAGGCGCGGGGGTGGGGGGTGAGCGAGCGGCTTCGTGGTGCTTTGTAACCGACTGAGCTGAAACTGAAACCACGACAGAAGTGCAGAAAACTGTTTTTTTGTTTACCCAATGTCAGCCTTTCTATCAACTTACACATTGCATTTCAGGCTGTAGGTTTGTTTGTTTGTTTGTTTAAGTAAAACAAAAATGTCAGAAGAGATGCAATTACTTGATATTTGATTATTAGCATTATTACTATACTGTCTCCTAGTTTATGTTATATACATGCAACTTCTGGTCATTTATACTAATACTTTCCCTACTTATGACCATTACACAAGTGACATCTTATTAAGTGAAATACATGCTGGTTTTAAAAAAGCATGATAAAACTTTTCTAGACAGCCTGTAATTTTCCTTCAGAACTTTAAGGATGTCTTTACAATTTATTCAAACCTATCATGGCAGAAAAACAAACGTGTCTTCTGCAATGTATTTTGTGCCTATATTAAAACTTTAAGGGTTTGCTGAAAGTTATTTTCAGTTATAAGAGAAAAAAGGAACACTGATCTCATAATCTTATTTTATTTTATTTTGTTTAATATCATGATAAGGGAGGTATGAATACAGAACTGAGTTTTGTATTCTTTAATTAAAACCATTACTCTTTACTGGGAGATTCTTGCTTTGGTGTAATACTTCTGATTCTGCACAATGAATGAAAATGACATATTGTTGCTGTTTATGTTAATGTAGCATTGAGAGGCACCTAAATTTATAATCCAAATAGGCAGACAGTGGGAAAAAAAATTAAGATCATTATCAAAGGAAAAGAACAAGTGACTTGTCCATAGTCATAGCAATACAGAAAGATTGTGAAGGAGCCAGGAAGAGAATCCAGATTTTCTCGTACCTCCACAATTATAGCTGTAACAAATCTTGCAGCAACAGAAACAGATTTTTTTTTTCTAGTTAGTTGTATCTGGGATAAAGGTTGTCTAAAATATGAATAGAGGTCCTATCTCAAAATCAGTAGGAAAACAGGAAACTATAATGGTCTTTTTTCAGTTTCACAGATGTAATCATGGACTTGCCTTTCAGCTACCGGTTTTTAATGAGGCTATGATTTTACCTGTAGTAACAGTGTTTAGTTCCAGAAAATCATACATTTGATAGCTGATTTTTCTGGCACTAAGTCTTTTTCCATGTCCAAACATACCCCTCACCATGATTAAAAATTTGGTTGCTTTTGTCAGCACAAGTTTTTTGCATTTTTAGTATGGTTTAAAGCCACCCTACCAATTACCTTTTCACATGATTTTTAATTATCCTACAAAATATTTGAAAGCTTCCAGCTCAGTGTTATGGGTTTCTGTTGCGCGGTTTTCTTTGGTGGCAGGGGAGGGAGGCTGCAGATGCGGCCCCTTTAGGAAGTTGCTGGAACAATTCGCTGCCCCAAAATGTCGGACGCCCGCGCCAAAATGT
>VYZV01032493.1:26097-39704 GCA_013401275.1 Pandion haliaetus
TTTTGGTATGTAGCATCTTTCTTCCTCCTGTACATGAAAACTCTTATTTTTCCTAACACCTCTGATTCCATTCATTGTGGTTTTGACACCATTAATTAAATTGACTGGTATTTCCTCTGTCCCTGCTGCACTATGGATTATTATTTAGTAAAAGCTCTCAAAGCTTGACTCTGATCTGAACCTCTTTAAATAAACAGCTGGTACAACAAAGCACTTTGATTCTTATTTCAATATCACACAATGGTCATTATGATTATAGCTGTGTCAAAAAAATGTAGGTATGTTCTTTTCAAATGGTTTTCCTATAACCATTCTTTGGTGTGTGTGATGGAAATGGTTCATACTAGAAAACTTTGATATGAGAATTAAAAGGGTGCAACATTAGCATAGTTAAAGCTACAAATCTTTGTAAATAAATTCATAAAATGCTAACTAGAAATAACCTCTGAAATATTAAATATTTTAATGTCAAAATATTGTTTATAGTCTGGAACATTATGTAACTCACGGCAGTTTTGTTCTATTTGGTGTGACAGGTTTATTTTTAATACAGGGTCTTAAATCCTATACTTCTAATACAAATACTATCTGGAATTTAAAAGTGACATGCATTATTGTTTTTAAAATATAGAGTATCAGTCTTAAGAAGGGAGTGCAACAACTGCAGAATTGTGGCACAAGGGCTGGAGGATCTGCAAAGATACTCCTTGAATGTGGTTAAAAGGGGACAGCAAAGTACTTTTCTTCCATAAATCAACATAGATTCAATTTAGATTGTTACTAATCCTAGAATCAACCTCCTGGTTCATCCAGTCCCTTTCCTGTAGTATAGCCATCATAGAGGAGTCTTACACCAAGCTAGATTTCTTTAGTTACCCCATCCACTTCTATGCTGGAAACAATTTTAGCATATGGAAAAAACATTTCCATAAAAATTTCATAGCTAATTAATATCCTTTCTGTGTACGCTAAGAGAGGATTTTTAGCAAAGGAATCTCTCTAGGCAGCGGCTTTTCTTTCCTTTACATACATTTAGAAAAGTATCACAGTCCCTCTCAATTTCACAGTATGCTTACCTTGTTCTCACCATGGTCCACACATCTAGCTCAGACCTTTAGATCAGCTTTAAAGTACCTTGCTCCGGTGGAGCCAGGTGTGAAATTGTAAGATGTGAACTCAGAACAATTGCACTGCTCCTGTTTATCATCTTTTTGAGTAGGATTTGCAGCTGTCATTGAGAGTCTCACTGACATACCTGTATCATGAGCCACAATAAAATAATTTCACGCATGTTTATTTGAGCCATGGTTATAGTACTGCTTTAATTTTGGGATCCTGAATAAACAAAAAACATTCATTCTTCTAATCACTCACTGGCCTTCTGGTGGCTGTACAGTAAGTAGTTTTACCCTGATTCCCAGAAGAAAAATGTATTCACATAAAGGACATTATCAAATTTAGTAGCAATTACAGTTCTTGTTATGAATCACAGCACAGACACAAAGTACTTGGAGTCTTATTTGTCCTTCCCAAGAGGTGATCCCACATGATCAAGAGTAGGACATTTTAGAGGTGCCTGTAAGTCCATTTGGTGTTGATGTTGCTGTCTTACAGATTTATACTGGACTTAGCCTCCAAAGAAGAGAAAAATAGGTAATGGGTATTTTACTACCTATACACTTCTTGTTAAATTGTCTTCATTTTTTTATTTAGCAACTGCCTCACTTAGTACTCATCATCTGCTACTGAGCCATCTGATGTACAACAGATGTTAAGCACTTAGTGAGGCAGAGAAGGATGTAAAAGTGTCGTATCATGATTAAATACTTGCTACAGCTATTATATAGGGTGATCATACTGCCTTGTTCTTACATTTAATGTTATAGTGTATTGAACAAGAGTAAGCACGTTTTGGATTAAACTTGCAACTGCTATTGTTCAAATGAATCAATTTTTTTTAAAGAGAAGTTATTTCATAGAAAAAAAATTGTGAAATACTTTAAATACACTTTAGAATTAAGAATTGGAGAGCATTTTATTAAGAGGTAATGCAATGCAACTTCACATATAATTATTTCACCTACCAAAACACTAAGATTTTTATTTCTCATTACAACAATTTTCGTCAGAAATTTGGCTGATGTTAACTGATACATTAGCTTCCATAGGCTTATCCTATTTCTTATCATGCTCGTATAAATGTGAGATTATATGGCAAGCTTTCTTTACCCAGTAAGTATTCCAGCTCAAAGCATGGTAGCCAACTGCTTAGTGCATCATATCCAACAGAAGGTTCACCCACAGAAGAGAATCATCATCCAGCAAGAGCAGCCTGATCTTCTTGTAGTATAGTAGGAAAAGGATTGAATGTAAGAAGGTGGAGCTGGAGCTGTTATTAAACCATAATTAGTTAACAATCTGTTTCCAAGTAAATTTTAAGAATTGAGAAAATTTGTGGAATATTGTCACACACAATTAAGTATATTAACATTAGTGTATATGATCAAACAAATATGGATGGAGGGACATGTTCATCCACACGAGACGTGGTTCACATGACTAGAAACTTTTGTAGTCAAAGGTGAGATTGTAACCTTAGAATAGTGGAGAGCCAGTTTAGGCATTTAACTAAAGGGTAGGAGTATGTGATTTGTATGGGTTATCTGGCTCGGTGTTATAGTCTGCATAAGTCAGAGCAGAGGCTTGATGGTCTTTTCCCTATAAAGACAACAGGTATTCAACTAACAAGACAATCAATAATATTTCTGTTTTTATAGAAATTCCGTCCTGGACTTAGCACTTCTTTTGTAACTTTGTGCTGCTTTTGAAAGGTTGATTTCAATGACTCAATAAAAAAAAGAAGTTTAAAAAAAATATAAAGAATTTCCAGGGAGGTGTAATTAATTATATTAATTGATAGCAAGTATCCTATGCTTATCAAGTATTTTATTTCATTAAATTAAATATTACTTTATTTCTGAAGTAAAGTTGTGATTTTCAAGTGTATGATTCACCCAAAATAGCTTTTGATTATAGCTTATCACATAATTTTGCAGGATGGTGAAGGCACAGATATTTCAGGCGTCCCATTTTGATTTGAAGCTCATTGAAGTAACTAGGAAGATTCTTGCTGGTTTGACTAGGTTTGGAAGTCAGAAGTTTTATATCTCAATGTTTGGAAAACTAACACATCAGGCCAGTAAATATAATTTTCCAAATCAAATAATAATGTTTGTAGTGTCATTAAAAGAATAATTGGAGAGCTTTTTCAACCCTCCCTCAGAAGCTATTTGTCTTTATTTATTGACTTCTATAAACAAGAAGCAACTGCTCAAGATAAGCAGCCTTTGTCAGTAGTCCCCCATTAACACAATGAGAATATAAATTATTAAATAAAACTGGTTAAAGGTAAAAGAACACTGGGAATGTGTACAGAACAATGTGGTGGGGAATGCAGTACCAAGAATTTATTACACCTGAGGAGAAGAATAAAACTATACTAAATTCTGAGCAAAGTCTCCTATTAACTTTAATGTGGACTTGAGGAGCTTAAAGTCAGAGATTCAGATTCTGCCCCTATCAAAGTAAAGTTTTTCTTAGTGACTTCTGTAAACCTCACATATCAACCCAACTTTGCAAAAAAAATGAAATAGTTGGAAAATGCAATTAAGTCTTATGACAGAGTTACTAAGCATTTTTTTTTTCTGGCATCAGACTAAGAAGTGGATCTTGAATATGTGAATAATGAAAGAAAGGAATTAGGAGTGGTATACTCAAGTTTGCAGAGAGTACTTAGCCAAGCACTAGTTCAGCCAAATAACTTAGAACTTGGTCTTCTTTGCCACAAAACAAGAGTCCTAGCTCATGTTCTGCTGTTCAGCTTCACATCTTCTAGGATCTCAGGTGCTTTCCCGTAAATCTGTTTTCTAGGGGGTATACCTAGCCTGAACTGTTGCAAAATTTTTTTCGGGTTCCAGGTGCGAGACTTTGCATTTCTCTGCCTTATAACAAATCTTGTTGGATAAGAGCATGGCAAAGAAGTCACTGAATACATTGATCATTTCTGCTGCCAGGTCTTCTTTCTCCTTCAGTATCAGGCCTCTATTTTCCTCAGTCTGACTCTTGCTGAAAACATGCTTGTAGAAGTCCTTATAATCACTCACATTTCTCACTCATTTCAAAACAGGCTGAGTTTTGAAATGTCATGTCATTTAATCACTGTACGTCTAGGCCATGTTTCTGTAGTCCTCCCAAGTAGACTATACCAAATTTCAACTTAGGTATACTTTTTGGTATTTGAGCTCAGACAGGAGTTCTCTGTGCATCCAAGTCAGCCTCCTGCTGTGTCTGCTCAACTTCCTGCACATCCAAATTGACTACTGTACTGTGAGGACATCATTCTTGAACACCAACCACATCACCTGGGCTGTATTACCTTTTAGGCCAGCCTCACCTAGTACCCAACATCCTAATTGCCTGAACTAATTCCCAGACAAAGGCTGCTCTCATGAAGACCAGGATAACTATTGTTTTACTTGCTTCCCACACTTCCTTCAGGATTTTTGACTTGACCATCCTGCAATCAGTGCAGCCAAAGCTGCCATCAGCTTTCACATCCCCAAACAGTTCTTCCCTATTTATAAGTAGCAGTTCCAGCATAGCATCTCCCCTATTCAGGTCCTTCAACACCTGCATAAAAATTTATTCTCAATGCATTTCATTACTCTCCTAGATTGTTCATGTCCTGTCATGTTACCCCACCATTTGCTACTGGAATTGTTGAAGTCCCCCATGAAGGTCAGGATCTCTGGTCATGTTGCTTCCTCCCATTAGTTAAGGAAGTCTTCATCCACTTCTTTTTCTTGATCTTCTGGTTTGTAGCAGATTCTGACCACAGTGTCCCTATTGCTAGTGTCTCCTCTGATTCCAGTCCTTAAGATCCTGACCAGTTAATTGCTCATTCAATAGCAAAGTTTTAGTTCAAACTACTCCTTTGTGTGGAGTGCAGTGATCCCCCCTGCCCACCTGTTCTCACTAAAGAGTCTATTTCAAGCATCACAAGCACCTCAGGCTAATCCCACCACATCTCTGTGATCTCAACGAAGTCTCAGCATTGCAACTGTGTCCCTGTCTTCTGCCTGTTTCCCACACTTTCTACCTGTGTCTAGGCACTTGAGATGGGTCCCTAGTTGTACCGCTTTCTGGTGGGAGTGTTTTTTCCCAGGTGCTTTTTTCCCTAGTCCCCATTTTGACTCCAGCCCCAAGCTAAGATTACTTGGAGCCCTTCTCACAGGGTCAGCAAAGCTCTTGCCTAAAGATGTCACCCATCATTTTCTCTTAAACCCCATCTCTCCCCAGCTGCCATCCATCCTCAAAGAGGATCCAGTGGCTGTAAAAGTCTAAGCCCTGCCTATCTGACTGCACCAGCTGTTCAACCAGGTGTTGACCAGTGGGAGGCATCTGATTCTAACCAACCCTTTCCCCTTGACTGCATGGTCCAGAATTTTACATGATCTTTTATTTCTTGGAGAAAAGAAAGCTTTCAGAATAACATTCCAGTGAGAATTTATCTAATTAAGGATAAGGGACTTAAATAAAGTAGGTATTGCTGACATTTTATGTACTTTCACTTAATTTACTTGAGTGAAAGCAATACATTTACAAAGAGTAACAGTATTCCTTAATGAGAACTTCAAAAAAAAGCAATCGAGTAAGGCAGTTGATTTTATATTTTAAAAAAGAATTTACGTTTGTAAACTGATCAAAGACAAGCAAGTATAAGTAGAACTTCTTGAAACCTCCCTAGTTAAAATCAGGTGAAAAAAATCAAAATATGGTAACAAATATTAGAAGGTTTTTGTTTTGAACTTTATTTGGAATAAGGAGAAAACCTCTTTCCCTCTAAAGTTCTTGGTCTCCTTGCAGCTGCTAATCATGAACAATATACTTGTTTTAATAAGCTAAATACTAAGTTATAAACTGATAACAAAATTTTAGAAAGGAAACTTACTTAATTGTGCAGATATGTAATTTCATGGAGACTTTTAGTCTACTTCTTCTATCCCTTAACAAAATAAGAAGGAAAGTAGGCTCATTAAAAATAAAAAGAACAAAAAAGTGACATTAAAGATTTTGCTTCTCATAAAAATGGAAACAGCAGATTAGATCATTAATAAGGAAAAAATAAATGTTTTAAAGACCATGTGGCTGGAGAAGTGAGTAACCCAAACCAAATCAACCCTTGGCAGTAAATTAGTTTTTCTGTTTTAAGTAGGCTTATTCCGACAATAGAAAATTCTCCTCTTCCAACAGTGCCTTCTTCCTCACTAGGTCTCCCTCCTTCCATCACCTCTGTGGACTGAGAGAATTCCTTCCCCAGTTTCCCAGCTTCCTTCTCTTCATCAGTCTGCAGTAATGCCACAGTCTCCCTTTCTTTCTTTGCCTGGCGCAACCTGCATTCCAGATTCTTGTCCCGTCTAACCATGCTTAGGTGTAGCCACAGGAGGAGTAATCCCCTTTCCCAAAACCTCTCCTATATGAAAAAACTAACATGCAAAACATTTTTTTATTTACTTCAATGCCAAATAACAAGCAGAATAATAAGTAGCAATATCATATATAAAAATATCTGTAATTCTAGCCACTGGACCTAAGAGGAAGAAAGGGTAGATGAAACATAACAGGGATCAACTTAAAGGTGCAAATTATCTCCCTCACCTTATGTGGTGGGTTAACCTAGGCCACCTGCCAGATGCACACTCACCCAGCCACTCTCTCACTGACCCTCTTCAGTTGGAGGAGAGGAGGAAATAATATAAAAAAGCTTGTGGGTCAAGATAAGAACAGCTGGCTGGAACCAGTTGAAACTGTCTGGAACCAGCAGTGTCCTGTATGGTGCCTGCCCCCGCCCAATGTCAAAACCTTTCCAGTAACACCTTAGACACCTCAATAAAGCAATATTCAAAAATTCACTTGTTAAAATCTATTAGAAAGTATCTAAAATAAGGGTCCAAAAATTCCTAGCTGGTGTGTAGTTTAAAACTAACTGTGCCTGAGCTCCAAGCCATAGAGAAATTTATTGTCTATATTAACACAATGCCAAATCCAGGCTACTAATCTCTGCTGAAAAACTAACGTAGTCATGTGGCTCTGGCTTTGGAGCTCAGGCAACATTAGCTTTCTTCTGACTAGAATGTATCATGCAAAAATATCCTTAGATGCTACAAACTATGTAGCATGGTTGATGTTTTGTGTGAGCCAAGCAGATTTAGTCTCTATGGGTGACCCTTTGTGATACACAGAAAATCTTTACAGTATGTCTTCAAATGTTTATCGTCTACTGAGATGAATTCAAAACCACAGCTGTAAGCTCAGAGTTGGTCTATGCAAAATAAGGTTTTCTGGAAATGTATTTCTGACATGTAACAAAACTTTTCAAAGGCATAGACTACTGTTCACAAGAGAAGTGGAGGAGGATGCTAAAATTCACATTTACAAACCTGATCAATATCAGCTGTTGAATGCGCTTATCCTTGATACAGTAGTCATGTCATACCAACTGGTAATAACAGTACAAGCAGAAAACTTCGAGATTAAAAAGCAAATGACATATTCTTGAAATCTTCCCAGTTATCTGTCCAAGGTAACAAATCAAAATAAGGTAACAACTTTATGAAGGCTATTGTGAAGCAAATAGCATAACCCAAAGATATAAAGGAAAGTAAAAATCCCAGACTCTTATATCTTATATCCAGCAGCTTTTGGAACTCAGTATCAGTTCTTAAATAAGCAGAGAGTGCCATAAAGAGTGAGGAAAAAGCTGTAATAAGAGACCTTTGAAAGGTTAGTTTCACACCTTTGGACAAGTGTCTTCTCTGTTTTGATTGCTGTGATGCATCATAGGGCTAACAGCAATAAGATAGACCACGTGAGACATGGCCTCGCTGCAAAGTTCACCCCATAATGGGAAACAGAGTCATATACACCTGAACTTCAGTTCCTGTAAGCTGCAGGGCAAGCTCAGTAGGTATGGATTACTGTCAAAACAATCCAGACAAAGTACACAGGAAATTCTCATTCCACCTGGGAGAGCAATAGCTTTAATGTTGTAATCTGTTTTGGGGTAACATTTCTATTGTGACATTGGCTTTGCTTGCAGAATGGACATTATGATTTTTAATCAGGAAATGAAAGAATAAAATTGCCAAAATATTTTTGCTTAATGCTGACTTTCAAATAAGCACAAAGAAGATTGGTGTTAAGGAATTCGTATCATGGATGTTATTATATTTACTTATACTTCTAGAAAATACCAATAGACTATATGTATATAAAAAAACCCAACCCAACCCAAAACAAGCGATTCCCACAGCCAACCAAAAAAAGAGAAAGGAAAAAAGAAAGATTAAACAAAGTCACCAGAGTATACAATGATGTAATTTTACTGATCTCTGTTTTCATGTTTCTAAAGAATCAGACTTTGAGATGCCATACATTTTTAGTTTTAGCATTTATTTCATAGTTAGAAAAAAAAAACAAGAAAAAAATTAAGATTTCTGAACTATTCAATGCTTGAGACAAATTCAGATATAACAAAAAGTAAGTCAGCAGCAGATGAGTGTCTTGCATTTTCTCTTTGAAACAACGCAATGAAAAGGGAAGAAACAGTACAACCATCGTCATTCATGTGACAACAATATATCTGACGCTGCAGCAGCCAAAACAAGTTCTTTAAACTGTGCATTGCTAGGATTACTAAAAACTGAAAAATACAGACCAAGAAAGAAGAAAATTTTTCTCTTGACTATTTCCATGTAACTCTGTTTTTCCCATTGTCTTTCTTCTAGCGATTGTGCCCCATCAGCCGAAACTGTTGGTTTCAGTATCTGTTTTCTCAGTGTGATGTAGGACATTAACTGTTGCTTCTAGTGAAGCCAAAACGAGATGACAAGAAGAACATTAAAGTGATCTTTTAATTTCATCTCCAAAGATGAAAAGTAAACACAGCATGCTTATGCATGGCTTCCTGTAGGGGTATTGTTGTGCTGGAAGTCATCTGAAGAATTAAGTCTGAATCCATTTTAGTAGGGTGCAGGGTCCTATTTGCTATTCCAGGAAATCATTTTGGCTCACTGACTATAAATGAAAGCAGCTCCAGCCAGTAACAAAAACTTGCAAGCTTACAAAAATCTTTGTAAAGAAATAGAGATGGTACAAATTTATACACACTTAGATACTTACAAAGCACCTCCCTGATCAAATAGTATGAGGAAAAATAATCATCTCAACTGCATAGGATTTCAAGATGTTAATCTGAAGACAATTACAGAAAAATGACTCTTTGTCAGGCTTCCTTGACAAGAGATACAGAGAGAGAAAATACATGAACCAAATGTTCGTGTTGTCTGTGAGTTTATAAGGAACCTTTTCTTTGGTGATTTTGCATTGTTAAAGGCCAATTTATACATGTATTTATCTGACAGCACATGCTGTCATCTGACTTTAGTGCCTTAATCTACTACCAGAAACAGCTTTATTTTTCTCTTTCTGATAAAAAAATAACAAGGTTGTATATATTTTGTGCAGATCTCAAAAAAATAACAAGGTTGTATATATTTTGTGCAGATCTCTCTTTGTATTAAAATAAGTTATTTTAACGTTGCAGATCTTCCAGCTATTGGCTCAATCGCATCCAGTCCTTTCTCTATTGCAACGAAAATGGCCTCCTGGGAAGCTTTTCTGAAGAGACTCACACATGCACCTGTCCTAATGACCAGGTTGCCTGCCATGGGTTCCTTCCCTGCACGGTTGGAGATGGCTCTGCATGCTCGAGCTGTGCTCCTGACAATCGCACCCGCTGTGGGAGCTGCAATGCTGGCTACATGCTAAGCCAAGGGCTTTGCAAGCCTGAGGTGGCAGAATCGACAGAGCACTACATTGGGTTCGAGACCGACCTTCAAGATCTGGAAATGAAGTATTTACTGCAGAAGACAGACCGGAGAATTGAGGTCCATGCTATTTTCATCAGCAATGACATGCGCCTCAACAGCTGGTTTGATCCTTCTTGGCGGAAGCGGATGCTCCTTACTCTTAAGAGTAACAAGTACAAGTCTAGCCTGGTCCATATGATACTGGGCCTCTCTCTTCAAATTTGCCTAACTAAAAACAGCACCTTAGAGCCCGTTCTTGCTGTTTACGTCAACCCTTTTGGAGGCAGCCACTCTGAGAGTTGGTTTATGCCTGTGAATGAAAATAATTTCCCAGACTGGGAGCGGACTAAACTGGACTTACCCCTTCAGTGTTATAACTGGACGCTGACTCTGGGCAACAAGTGGAAGACATTTTTTGAAACTGTACACATCTATTTGAGGAGTCGAATAAAGTCAAATGGTCCAAATGGCAATGAGAGCATCTACTATGAACCCCTGGAATTTATCGATCCCTCAAGAAATCTGGGCTACATGAAAATCAATAACATCCAAGTGTTTGGCTACAGCATGCACTTTGACCCAGAAGCAATTCGAGACTTGATTTTGCAGCTGGACTACCCCTATACTCAGGGATCACAGGACTCAGCACTTTTGCAGTTGTTAGAGGTACGGGATCGTGTAAATAAACTCTCTCCACCTGGTCAACGTCGTCTAGACCTCTTCTCTTGCTTGCTCCGTCATAGACTCAAACTGTCTACCAGTGAAGTGGTGAGGATTCAATCTGCTTTGCAGGCCTTTAATGCCAAATTGCCAAACACAGTGGATTATGACACAACGAAATTATGTAGTTAACCATAAATGTGAAGCACAATGCAAAACCTTGAAGGAGTTTTTACAGTGCTTTTGTGGAACAGTTTATGTTTGGAAAAGTAAATTTAAATTGTCTTTTCAATATCTGTCTTATATCAGTCAATACTGTTGGATGGCAATTTACACACATGAACTTGCTGACAATGAATATATTATATCTGCAGTTTGGTTTATGAATGTAATAAATACTGACACCAGTCTAGAAGACATTCTACTTTTTACAATAAATTTCATTTGTAATTTTATATGTTCCATGGCAATGCTTTCGTGCATTACATCCTCTAGAGGGAACATAGAAGGATACCAATAAAATTTTGTAGCTGAACAGTTATTAAAAAGAAATGCTGTGAGATTCTTCTTTCTTACACAAAAGTAGTAACCTTCATACACTTTTGTGTGTGTTGAACACAGGAGGTATAGGTAAAGAGAAGATAGTGACTCAAGATTTTAACAGAAACTGTAGAAAAGTCAAAGCCATAGAATATTTTATTCTTAGGATGTGGATCTAAATGTTCATGCTGAGCTGAACTGACAACTGTAGTGATGCTTTACTAGCTACACCTGAGACTTTCCTAAGGCATGCCCTTTTCAAGGTGCTTAACATGACATACAGACTCCCAGAGTGGTAATATTGAGTGTTTTAGGATGGACAGGAGGTTACTATTGTGAGATGCACAGTAATGAAAGGTTGCACTAGCTCAATAGGAGACAGGTGAGAAGCTGTCTTTGCAACTGATATTATGTTACAAAAGAAACAATCTTTTCCAGCCAAAGTACTTTTTGAAAGTCTCCCTAATCCTTTGCTTTCCATATTTATAGAAAGAATTAAGCACATGTATACATTACCTTTCCCAAATACAAACACTATAATTTTTATCCAGAGTAACCTGTTTTGAACTACTGAAATATAGTTTATAAAGCTGAAAGTGCAAATAAATATGTCATTATCAATTAATGACATTAATTAAATGTGCTTGACTATGGATCAGAATTAGGTACTTTGGTATTTTACACATTCCAGCAGAAAAAATACATCTGAGACGGCAGAACTTTGGACACTCAAGAAGGTTTTGGTACCTCTTGCAAGAGAATAGAACAAATGGCTGGGCTGTCAGAAGTCATTATTAATAAATACAGGGTAAAGTGAAGGAAATTGATAAAAAGTCTTTTAGTCTGAACTTATGTCATTGATGTAAAAGCCAACTTGTTTTTTAAAATGGAAAACTATTACATATAAAACTATCATTTTATGTGCAAGCACAGAAAGAAAAAACCCCAATATTTAACTCATTTAGAATTTTAATTCAACTAGACCTCAATTAATTTCAATTAAATTAAATTTTATTAATTTCAATTTAGTTATATTACAATTTAATTCTGAATTGTAGCCTAACCTGAATTTAAGGTAGACTCCTCACTTCATTTCTAGCTAGACCACAGCAGCACAAGAAATGCAATGCTTCATAAATACATGTAAGCAAAATAAAATGCAAGGCCAGAAACACTTTAGAAAGCCTACTGTCAAGGAAAATCTTTTCCGTAGTGAGTCCTGTCTCTCATGATTTCACCAAATTTTATAAGGATTATGATTTCACAACCACACATTCAGATAATTCCTCAGACCTCCTATACTAGGAAACCCCTGAGAGCTAAAATTAGCATCTGTTTCTTGTAATCAACTCCTAGATGAATTCCTGTTTGTTTTCTTCTCACAGCTTTCTTTTGCTGATAAATAATGTATCACAGCCCCTTTTCTACGTGTCAAAACTTTGGTTTGCTCTTGCATTGTTAAGACTTTTTCAGTTAAGATCCATACTATTCCTGTTTTAACCTCCAAGTCTTTCCTTTGGTATGTCTCTTGCAACTATAATAAATTGTAGAATTAGATAGTTTGATTTTACTACTCAGTACCTTGTGTAGTCTTTTCAAATAAACAAAAGACTATGATGTTATATAATGAACAAAAAGCAAAAAAAATCCTCTTGTGTTCATAGAAAGTAAAAGTTACAATAGAATTGTGGGGCAATGATAAAGCATTTGCTTATGTTATCCCTTCACTAGGGAAAAATATTAATACGTCACTGTAGATGATCTGAGATTTTCCCCTCTCCTTCATGTTCCTTCCTAAAATAGTTCCTCAATGACTATTTTTTCTTTCTCGTTTGTTGCTTTTTTAAATATCTTTCTCTGCCAAGATGGAAAATTCTTCACTATGCCCAAATATGTACACAATAGATTGTACAAATAAGCAGAAGCCAAAAGAGGTTTCAGTGAGACATCATTTAATTATTATACAACAAATTAAGTGTATTTGACTGGAGTAGTGGAAAACCCCTGTCATTACTGTATGTTTGTGCCAAATTAAAAGTATGATACAACTTTCTTAGCCTACTAGTCATGGACTAGTTTCAGATTTTGGAACCTGTGGGATCTTGGAACAGTGAGGGTTTCTGTTTTTCCAAAACTGGATTCCATAAAGATAAGTATAAAAGNAAAAAAAAAAGTCACAGGATTTATCTGGTTCTCAAGTTACAAACAGGAGCCAACAATATTTCCCTTTTGATACTTTTCCAACTGAAATCTTTCTATGTTCTCAAAAAAGAATTTCAAGTTGTGTAAAAAAAAGAGAAGTCTGGATAAGTCATAACAGTCAAGGACTTAATCCAGAAGAAAATTTTGTAATAAGCTAGCAACATAACTGTGGGGAAGTAAAAACTGCCTACTTCTATGTACACTCATTTCCATCTGGACATTGCAGATAATATTTAGTATATGCTGCACATGAGATCCTGACTGTTGGGGTTTTTT
>VYZV01032493.1:40125-55167 GCA_013401275.1 Pandion haliaetus
AGATGGATAAACTTTCATTTCTCTCATTTTTTACTGAAAAGATAGAGACAGGAAGAATATGTATTCAAATTCTTGTGGCTGAAAGTGAGGACAAGTGTAGTTGCATTTCAGGGTGTTTCCTCCTTTGCCACAGTACTGTTATACCTGTACAAATATTTGGAGGAAGAGCCTTTGTTTCCAAAAGTATGCATATGCTGACTGCATATTGTGAAAGTGCTTATTCAGCAGATACTTCAGTTCGGTAAAGAGGTAAAAGCCAAGAGAAGTCAATTTTTCCCAGGCTGCTTGAGCAGGAGAGAGGACAGAGACATGAAGGAGGGTACTACAATTGTCAAAAGGTCATTTGATTGAAAACACAGCACATATTCCAGGTACAAAGCAAGACATAGCAGAGCACCAAGGAAGAAGAGTGATCAACACCCACATCACTACTGAGCTACATCTAAACTTTGTATCCTGCATGGCAATAGAGCTGTGACAGCAAATAGGTAAATATGATACGGTGAAGGATCAGACTTTTACTATCCAGCAGCTATTGTTTCTTTGACAGCTAAGTGACAGAATCTAAACCATAGCTCGTGCTAGCACAGTCAGCCTTATGGATGGGAGCATGCTCTAGATGGTGCAACAGGGGCTACTGCCAAGATAGCTAGAGTGCAAGTCGGAAGCCGGGAAAAAATGGAGAGAGAGAAGGAACCAGGATCTCATTTTACTAGGCTTTTAAACAAGTGGAAGAGNTGTAGTTAAAACAAGAGACCTTGGGTATGGTAGGAGTTCAGTAACAAGAAATGCCATGGCTCCTTTTTCATGAAAATCAGTGACATGAGAGACCTTGACACCACAGCTACTATGGTGTGATTACTGCCATACACAGTTGATTGAGACTTAGAGCACAGGCAGTTTATAGGGCTGCATGAGTGGCTTTGGGTCTATTCACTCAGCTTCATATTCTAAGCAAGAAATCTATTATAGATGTAGCATAGTAATCTAATGTTGTTCTACATACAGATATCACTTATGAAGCAACCTATAACCCTGGGGCACAGTGTATATACTGTTAACTTATCCACATGACAGAGATGTGTATGGATTTCTGAGGCATTCTAGGTTCACAATTTTGGCAGAATGGCCACAACACAGATTACACTGCTTTGGGATCAAGTGCATGTGGAGGAGCAGGAGTCATAATTATTTCTCTCCTCACCAAACCAACAACATTAAGGTGTGAATTATGATTAAGGAAAACAGTTTTACCTCCCAGAAGTGGTGCAAATTTTTCCTTCCCTACAGATTATTTCTTGGATGGTAATGTGCATCTATAATTATCAGTGTCTCTTTTCAATGCACATATTCTTCTTTATTTTATGGCACATTTTAGTCCAACATACACATATATGAAAGAGAAACACAGCTAAATGACAATGCTAGTAACAATAGCTGATGCAGGGTTGTCTGCTCTCTGGACACAGCCACAGTAGTTACTGTATGTCTGCCTATGATCTCCTCTTCAACATCCAGCAAAAAGAAAAGAGGGTAAAATCATCTGGGAGGCAGAGATGGTTTTGCTCTGAAAAAAATACTCCCGAGAGGGCCTAATCCAGAGTGTTACCACCTTTCAAACACATTACAAGAGCTTTGTTTTTTTTAAAAAAGGCTTTTTGTCATTTGTCAGCAGACATGAAAGGGGAAAGAAGAAGATTTACACAAAGCTAGGTGTGTGCATATCAAACTGATTCTTCTGTGGGGAAGGGAGAAAAACAAAGAAACTTTGAAGTCCCTTTGGGATCACATCACAGATGCATAACTCTAAGAGCATTTTGATACAATAGGGATAATGCTTAGCATGAATTAAGCTTAGCAAGAAAATTGACCATAATTATTTTTGAGCACACAGAATTTTGTCTTACATCTTTCACCCTCTCTCAGTAGGGAAGAAACATTAAGCATTAAATGTGCAGAACAGAACAACAAAAAATAATTAATATTATAAATTTGTAGATCTTCTTTTATGTGTCCTTTTTATTGAGCCCCCCCACCTCCACGTCAGTTATTCAGTATGTTAGTTATGTATTAGGACACAACTCCTTTGCCTACAAAATTAAGGCATTGTAACATGAGAGAAAATTATTGTCATGTGAGTTAGATTTCCAAATAATTTGAAATAACCATATCTTACATATAATTATAAATTTTCCAAGTAAGTCCTTCCTCACCATTAAACATCACCCCCAACACCAATTAATAAAATGTAGTTAAGGCAATTTCCAGAAGGAGGTGACAGTTGATATATGATGTATACATCTTGCTTAATTAATAAAATTCATTCAATCAGTTCTGCTTGCAGAAGCTGAAAGCAGTTCATATTTTATTCTAACAGTGTAACCAATTTATCCCATCATTTAGTAACAATGTAAATTGCTTTGGTGCATATAAGTATGTTTTTAAAAGACATGCCATAGATTAGACAGTAATTCTACAGTGTATCAGTGATCTAAAAATGACTTTATTTTTAAAAATGGTTTTGTTCCACTGATGTTCTATGAATTTAAGTCCTCTACTGCTGTCCAATGCTTAAGATTTCACTACTAAAATCAGTATTTCTTGAGGGAACTAGTTTGACAGCATTAGGTATGAAAGTTCTTGTTTAATGGCAGGACATCAGATAGCATCACAGCTATCTTTTTTGTATTTGGATCTATAAAGTTAAGAAGACTGAGCTGCTAAGCATCTTAAAATGCTGACTTGTCAATACAAAATGGAAATTCTTAGTTAAAAGTTTTATCTGTACCACTGAAAACATTTAAAGTCTCTAGCACACCAGAATTTAGTTATAAACATGGAAAAGTACCAAACATTTAAGAGAGCAAAATGAACAAATGTGACTGACTTAGATTGAAAATATTAGTGTTATTTCTAATAAATCTTAGGTTAATGGAATATATTGATGACAAATTCTTTCCTTCATCAGAAAAAGCAATGTAATCCCTGCCATATTCTCTTATTATAATCAATTGGAGTAGTTCTATCACTTCACTTCATCCCAGATATATTTGAGATTTTTTTATCTGATTATTTATTAAAGTAGCTGGATTATCCACACACATACTTATTAATTGAACTTGCCTAGTTACTTTTTTTCTTTAAGAGGAAACTTTTAATGTCTTTGATAAAGTCAGGAAAAGCTATTATATAAAGAGCTCAGATAGACTGAGCAGTAATCCCCCTGCAAGTCCAGGTATTTGACTTTAAGGTTAATAGATGTCACTTCCACCTAAGTACTCTAGGAACAAGCAATTCATGAGAAGCTGAAGTTACTTAGTAAGCAAGTTCTTTGTCACACCGATATAAGTAACATGTTTCAGATTGCTGAAGCCATCCATACCTACATGGAGGCCTTCATCTGGTAAAAGTTAAGGGATCTAAAATTAGGGTTTTAAATAGAACCATAGGCTTCTTCTATTTGCAATAAAGCTCTGAAGGGAAATTCAGACATCTCAATACCCTACATCTGTCCAACTATCCAAAGATCCCAGACCCTAACCTAGATAAGATGTATAATGTTGAACAGTGTGAATAATGGAGCCATACACAAAAATGGGCAGAAGTCCTAAGGCTGTTATTGCCAACTCGTTTGAGCCTAGGGCCATTCCCTAGGAAAATCTGCAACGTAAGTAAGAGACTAGAGGAAAAAAAAAAAAAAAAAGTAGTCATCAAACCAAAAAAACAGTTATTAAAAAAAAACAGTAAGAAGCCATTAAGGGTCACATTTAGCCACTGCATAATCATGCAGGAAGCTTCCTTAGTCAATGCACTGAAATTCAGCAAGGTGTGATGTAGCTTAATGCGAAGACTACTGCAGAATCAGACCTTATGGAAATATTGTTAAAACATTAGGAGAAAAAGTAAAATCTTCTTATGAAATATGATGTTTGGATTTGTAACTGAGTTTCCTCTGGTAAGTTCTGGGAAATTCCCCTAAATAAAATTAAACTCAGGTTGCTCAGCCTGCCTCATAAATCACTAGTCTGAACTAGGCATGTTTCAAGTGATGCCCGTCCAAGTCAGGAAGCATGAGGATAAATTCAATGACATGAAATGAGACTCTTAGACCTGGTTAAAACTGTGAATAGGCACTTTTTATACCTTGCCTAGAAAACTGCAAATGAGGCTTGTTTTTGTAAAATACGGGATGAAGTGTCCACATGTGCAAACTATACTGCTACAGCCCCACTTGATCTTATTCAAGAGCTTATTGCACATTCACAGTAATGAAAAACTTTTCTGCCCAAACAATTTTGCAGGTTACTCCAAAATTCGAATCTGAAAATGCTCACATAAGTATCAGGTCTTGGATATCTTCTGCAATGTCTGTGCTAGCAGGCAGGAGGCAACTTGAGAACAGGCAAAATGCTGTAAATGAAACCCCTTCATCTTAAGAAGTTTATCATTTGGGTAAGAATGAGATCTTTGTTCTTCTTAATGAATTATCACTAATTCACAATGTAAAGCTACAATATATGACTGTAATAGACTTAATATATAATCAGTTAGATATAGTGGAAGGCATCTGTGACCAGCTTCCACTTGCTAGGAAAGCAGCAATGCACTTGCCACATAATTGAACTTCACTTGGGAGGTGTTTGGGGGGTTCCTGTGACAGCCTGACAAATTATAGGCATTGTCTCAAACATTCATTACAGAACTTTGGTGGAAAAGATGCCTCTGTAAAAACGCTGAGTTGTGTGAACAGGACAATGTGGCCGGAGACGAGGGCCCCGCGGAGGGTGGGACCGCACTTCTCCAAGGCTGCAGTTCCTTATCTTAAGTGACCACAGCGTATGCGCATGGAAGCCAAGGCTGCAATTCCTTATCTTAAGTGACCATGAGAAGGAGCACAACGTATGCGCCCGGAAGAGAGGGCTCTGCAGAGGATGGGACTGTGCTTCTATCTTAAGCGGTCATGCCAGCAAGTAAAGAGAGGCAACTCCCCAATGAAACCCCCCCCCAAGCTCACTGACTGATTCCAGAGAAGCCCAGGAACGTGAACTGCGCATGTCGAGACCACCGACTAACACACTATAAAAGAAGGAAGAATGAATGCTCGGCGCGCGCCCTCCAGAACTGGATCTCTATGCTGGCTGGACCAACGCTGGACCCAGGACTGGTGACTCCCTTTTCTTCTCTCTTTTCCTTTTCTTTCTGTCTTTATTTCTGTCTTTTCTCTCTTTCTCGCTCTTTTCCCTCTCTCTTTTCCACAAGTCCCTACACCCCATCCTTTGAAACATAAACCGTTGACCAAGTCTGAGACTAGGAGTGGATCTAGCCGCCCCTGGGCTCCTCTCTGAGAAGGAGTTCAGAAAGCAAGGGGGTCTACTCTGAACCTTGTGACTCAACGGGAGGGATTCCCTTCTGTTCCTTTTTCCACTTCTTTTTCTACACCTCTCTTCTCTTTTCAAACAGTGGCTAAAAGACATGATGCAAGGTTCATATTGATAAATTCACTTGTACTTGGGCAAGGTTAGATAGGTTGAATAAATGTTGAATTGTTGTTTGAACTCCCCTGGTGTCGGTTCACCTTAATTCCGACACAAGAAATCCACGAACCTGAGTCGCTCCAACTTTGGGACGCGACAGTTCCATAACCTTGCAAGAAATGACCTACTGGTGGGAGAGAGCACCTGTGCCTGGCTTCTAATTAGTATTTAACTGGCACTTAAGGAGCACAGTGACCTGCAGTGCTGCAAAAAGGGGCTGTCAACAGAGATGTAGCAGTTTGCATGCCAGTTTGGGGAGGTGAAGGGGGTAGGCATAATGTCCCAGGATGCTGCTTGAGCTGCTTCGAGATAGTGAGGTCTGTGCTGGTAGGACAATTGGTGATCATTTCAGACTGTGGTGACACAACACAGGATGCTGCTCCTGTAGCAACCCCCCTGGCCTGTTCTTAGTATATCAGAGACATCAACCCAGACAGAGCTGCTGAGAGGAGGTGTGGTTAGTCATTCAAGTGATGGGCTGCAGCAAGTGGCTGGTGCTCCTCTAGGAGCTGAGATGGGGGTGGACCTTGTCTGTGGGATGTGTTCCTTCAATCAGTGAGCTCTCAGATGAAGGGATGCAGGAAGAGGTCAGTGGATTTTGCTCTATATGGGAACTTGAGCAGGAATAAGATAGGATGTTAGCAGTGATGCTGAAAGGACAAGAGCTGAGGCCTCAGGGTGCAGAATAGGATGGCCAAAAGCAAGACTCAGGCAGGGGCAGGGAAGTAATTCTTAGGACAAGACATCTTCAAAGCTTGGCATCCATGGCACCAAGATAACTGCTCTACCCTCATATGGAAAAAAAAAAAAGATGGAGAAGAGACATGGCATCTTAGCAATGGAAGTTGAAAAGAAATGAATTAGTTTCTTTTCTGCTGGAAGAGACAATTGGGCCAACAGGTCCTGCTCAACAGGTTAAAGTCAGTAGGAAGAAGGAGCCCGGGCTACTAATATGTTAGGACTGAAATAGTGGGTCCAATTCTTCTCAGTTCAAAGGAGACATTGAGTAACTGAAGATGGTCCAGTGGAAGGCCACCAAGGTGATTACAGAGTTGGAAAACTTGGCAAGGTTGAAAGAATTGGAGTTCAGCCTACAGAGGAGAAGGATTGAGGGGGACATCTAATCCCAGTCTTTCCATAGAATACTGCATAAAATAAGATGAAGGAACTCTGTCTACCAGGATGCAGGATGAAAGGAAAAGAGCTGATGGGCATAATTTGCTTCAGGAGAAAATCCATATGGATATAAGGAAAAAATTGATTGTGACAACAAACATTGCAATGAATTGTGCAGAGAACTGATGGAATCAAGCCTTGCCTTGGCATGGTCCTGGATAAGCTGGCTTTGGTCTTAAATGAAGGTGATACCAGATGATTTCCACACATCCCTGCCAAAGATCCCAACCTGGGATTTTCTGTGTTTCTATAAGGCTAAATCTTACAGCCTCAGTCATACGTGCCACTTCTGTTATGACTTTTCTGACCACACTACAGGATTATTTGGTCCAATATTAGAAATGCTCAAAAATACTTTTAGAAGTAATTTTAAACTAGAAATAGAGTTTATGAGTTTATCTGGCTTGTATTGTCAGTATTGGATTCTCCTGTGATACATCATTATGAATTATCACTGTAGTGCATTCATATTGTGAACACAAGAAACTCAGAGCACTATTTTCTAATTCAGATTCTATGATTCATTCACCTTACTTACAAGAAAGATTTCACAAAGAAGAATCAATTGTAAAATATAGTGAAACAGTACAGAAGTTCTGTAGAGAAAAATCTTGAAGGTTTTGTAGGAAGAACTGTCAAAAAGTCCTGTTGTGTGTAAAGTACTGCCAACATGAAGAATACATGTGAAGAAAAAAGATAGGTCAGCAATACATTTTTCCTAGTGTACAGGCATGTTTTCCTGGGAAATCACAAAATTCTACAGAAGAAATTCTCTTCTTCCCCTGCATGAGCAGGAGCAGCTGCTCAAATCAGGACTCGGTCTTTGCTATAGGTGGGTATCTTCCCTTTTACTGCAGTTTCATTAGGGCCATGTGTAAAGACATTTCTTCTTCTGGACAAGAAGAAAGAGCAAGTGTGTGAACATTGTGGAAATACTCATATTCCAAGAAAATTTCAGAACTGAGGGAAGGAGTACCGTGGTCTGTTATCTGGGAAAATAATTTAAAAATTGCCAAATCTTTACTGCACACATGACAAGCAACATATGGGTCCTCAGATAAAGCCTTTGCTCTCTATTTAACAGAAAGTTTTCCCTAAATCTTGGTCATAGTATGCATGCTGAACAGGATGAATTGAAAGCTTAGGTGTGGACAGTCAAAGACTGATACATTCAAAATCTTAACCTAAGGACAGAAAGACAAAGCTGAATCTTACTTGAAGTACCCACTTAGTGTGCAAACCTTCTTCAACAATCCTAAATACCAGAAACCCCCAAACCCAAACAAAAATAAAAATGCAAGTATCCCAATGAAATCCATAACTTTTTGTGTGGATAAAAAAAAAACCCAAAAAACCCCCAAAAAAGAAACCAGATGGCTTTCTCAAACAATATCATTCTGTTCTGCCTATCTGTTTATGAAACAATCAATCTGCAGTCCAGAAGCTATATATATTACTTTATCAAGGATTTAGGGCCCAGTGGAAAGAATTATGATCCGTGATTTGTGAATATAAAGTATTGGTTTCAATTCCGGACTGCAGAAAAGTCCACAGAAGTGTGTGCAACAGTGGATCAAACAAGCTACAAATTCATTTGGCAGTATCTGATATTTTAAGATCTGCCCAATCTACAGCTTGGAGGAGGATATGGAGCTAAAATCTCTTTATGATATTGATCGGTGATGTCCCTCCCCACCTATCCCTAGAAAGAGGGCAGACATTCGGCTTAATAATCAGAAGGAACTTTTGAACTCCTTCTACTTTTATAGACACCCTATTGCATTGACCTTCAAAATCTTATGATACAAGGCCTGTAACTCCATAAAAACTGTTCCTTTGGGCCAGAGAAGTACATTAGAGAACTTTTATATAGACTCATCTGGGTCAGTGAAGCCTTTCCAAGGAATCCAAGATGGTAGAAAACCTTACTATTTTATGCTCTAAATGACATCAATTTGAATCTGTCTTCTGAAGAATCAGTACTCCATCTTTATGTGTGTTTCTAGAAGGCCTTGACATTAAAAAGACACAAACACGTACACAAAGACAGAAATTTATCTTCTTCCTCCTCCCACCAGAAAAAAATCTTCCTAAAAATATAACTCTCCAGACAAAGAAGTACTTCATTGCTCAGACATCTCTACAGGAAATGGTAAAGAAAAAACAGACTATAACAATTATTAGTTGCTTCTGTTAACATTCAAAATCTTGTTATAGACAACAATAAAACACACTTTATATGAAAAGCCAAGGATTTGTTGTTTTTAAATACCTTAACAGAATAATCAAAGAATTAATATTAGTTCAGATCAAATTATTAGAAAAAAACCCAGAGTGGAATACTACTACACAGAAAATAATAATAATAACAGCAACCATACTAATAGTTAAACTTATTATTTGGCTTCAGGCAAATGCATGTGGAGGGAGGTACAGCAAGTTATCAGCATCCCAGTCCCTTTGCTGGGAGGAATAGGATGTGATCTTCCACGCCCCATAATCCCCCAGGGACATGCTTAGTATTTCACATGTTTTCTAACAAGCTTGTACACCTTGCTTTTCCTTCACTGGTGTGAAAGTTCATACTATATGTGAATTCACTGCATGTGGTGCATTTTGCATAGGTTAGATATCTGGTTTTTGTTCCCTTCGTTACTTCTAAACTAATTTTGTCTAACTCCAGGTCTTCATTTTTTTTAATTGACTATAGATGAACTGTCCAGTGCCAAGCCTGTGCTCCATCTTTTATTATCCTGTGCTGGCCTCCACTGCATTGTAGCCTGTGTCCCCATGTCTCAAGGCTTCTGCTATCAGGCTGAGCCTGTAGTGCTCCACACTACATCATTATATTCAAGTCATGTTCTGCTACACAAAACAACTACTTAATACTATTTGTATAAAAACTCTGGTTGTACCAGAGAAAGATAAGCAAAAGAAAAACAAATTAGCCATAGCCACCTAGTTGCCGGGAAAAAAAAAGAATTGTTACGGCTAAACTGAATAAAATCACAGCTACTGCCAGCAAGTCAAATAAAGTTCAGACAGAGAAAGCCTGATAAGGCTCAGTGTTAAGGGTTTGCAAGCTCAATACAAATTTTGTGACCCATTAATACCATTGGCAATAACTTATTGCAGTTATACTTCCTACTTGTCTAGAAAAGCACTAAGAATATGCAGTGCAAGGTAAATACCTATATCTGACTGAAGCTTTCAAAGATGCTAATAAAAAAAAAGAATATTTACTGTAACAAGGTTTTCAGTGATACTCTGGTCTACCCTATTAACCCCAAAGGACACATTAAAAGCTTTGCACAATTTCAGATATTCCAGTGGTACTAGTATGATAGCCTTGTATCCATGTAGAAGGACATTGGCTTGCCTTTGTTTTCATTTCCAGAGTGCTTCATTTAAGTTTACAAATGTTTCATTAAGTTTTATTAAATGCATTAAGCTGAAAGGAGCTGCTCTTTGCACACGGGGTGAAATGGTCTCCACGGAAAAAGCCTCCTATCAAGAGTGATCTATGAATGCTTTAGCTAATTTGTGGTTTGAGGGAGGGTGATTTTTACTTGCTGTTTATTTAAGGGAATGAATTAACATTTTGCCAAACAGATGATACAAATAAATCACCATTTTTTATTAGCTGCTTTTTTTTTTTTTTTTTTTAGTTTCCCTGTAGCAAATGTATATTCTCCCTGTTAGCAGGCAGGCTGAACTGACTCATTTAGGAAGTACTGATGTTTTGCCAACTCAAGGACTTTACTGTAAGTCTGATGATACCTCATTTATCTTTTAAACTCCAGGTCTTGGAAAGCTGTCATTAAGTGAGTCTTCACTATGCACACACAAAAAGTTTCTAGTCCTCAAGCTAGGCTAGAAATAATTGGTAGTATAATGGGAATATAGTGGGGAGTAGCCTTCCAGATGGCATGTTCCATACCACGCTCAAGCTAAAATAAAAATCTGAAGTTTTCCAAGCTGCCAAAGCCATCAAAATTTCTGATATGTGACGTCTCCCATTTCTGTGGCAGATAAAAATCAAACTGCCTTTGCTCTGAATACAACTGGTATCTGTGACTGAAACTCCCTGGTCTGAAAAATCAAAATCATTACACTAAACAAGTCCAAGTCCTCAACTTTACAATGCAGTCTCATGCTTTTTAAGTCTGATTCTGAGGTTCAAATACTTGTTGGTTTTGTTATTATGTGAAGTATATGTAATGTATGCTAATACTATGCTCTGATTACTGTGGTGGGGGTTTTTTTTGGGGGGGGTTGTTTTTTAATTGGAATCTCGCAACTAATCAAAAAACTATTTCTATCCTTGGCTGAACTTTAATTTTTATATTCAAAATTTTTTACATGCTACAATGTTCTTGGTTCCTTGAGAAGAAGATACTGGTTTTGGAGAAGAGTAAACTCTTCATTCAACATATCTAACATTTGTGTCTTAGTTCATATATACTTTATGCTACTTAGGACAGAACCTTAAATAGAATTAATTATTATATCAATGGAGAATCTAATCTGTGCCATACAGAACAACTATTTCATTTGTTAATGAAACTCTACCATGTTATGATTTTGAAAATAAACTGAGAGTAAGGAAGAAAGTGTGAGAAACAGCCCTGTGACACCAAGATGAGAGGGGAAGGAGGGGGAGGACGTGCTCCAGGCACTGGGGCAGAGGTTCCCCTTCAGCCCATGGAAAGACAACAGCGGGGCAGATATCCACCTTGCAGCCTGCGCAGGGCACTCCACACCAGAACAGGTTTACTCTGAAGGACTGCAGCCCGTGGAGAGGACTCATGCTGAAGCAGGGGAAAAGTGGGAGGAGGAAAGAGCTACAGAGAGGAGCTGTTATGGACTGATTGTAACCCCCCCATTCCCCATTCCTCCTTTACCTCTCTGGTAGGGAGGAGGTATAGCTGCTGGCAATGGAGGAGTGAATTTGAGACTGGGAAGAAAGGAGTGGAGGGGGGTGGAAGCTGTTGTTTTAATTTGACTTTTTTTTGTACTATCCAACTCTGGTTTTAATTAGCAATATATAATTAGTTTTCCCCAAAGAGTTTTAATATCAGGAAATATACGATCTGACTTCACTACAGAGAATAAAGATCTGTGATTATCTGTGTTTACTAAATCAAGGTATAATTCACCACTACGTCACTTTGCTAGAAAACTTAATCCTAGTCATAGAATCACAGAATCATTTAGATTGGAAAATACCCATTCCTTAAATCTTACTGTCAAACCACACACATCCTACAGATAGCACAGACATAGCTACTATTTAATGTAATGTCTTACAGTTCAATGTGAAAGCTTTTTCAATGGCAGGTGTGTGTCTGAGCAAAGTGTAGGGCTAATCATGTAAAATAAATTCATAGCCCATTCACAACTTCCTCACGAGACATGCTTTTCATCTTCTAGATGTATAAAAGTTCAAAGAGTCTAAGGCAGGACATGCCTGAGCGCATTTCATCTAGTTGAACGGTATGGTGAAGCAGTGCATTTGCCTTGGTTTTAACTATTATGAGAACGGGTAAGAAGTTATACTTGGAATAGCTGTAGCGTGACAGGAGCTAAATAAGAATCTAGGCAGAGCTCAGCTGTTACCTCCCCTGACATCAGTGGGACTATGTTTTAACCACTTACGTGACACATACCTTTATATATCAAGACTGTAAAGCCTATCTGAAATGTAAAACATATTTCTCGTTTGGTTTCTAGATTGTTAAAATTACAGCATTGTTGAAAGTATCAACTTTACAACCAGGAATAAAGACATTTGTGGTCTTTTGCATTGTGCTTACAAAACCTATAAACATTTCTACAGCATGACAGATTGTTTGAACACAATGAGCCACAGCCCTACATAGTGTACCTCCATCTAAAATTTGAGAACTACATAATTCGAAAATTATATAACATAGAAGATATATGGTTCTTATACATAAAATATCTATATCTATCATATCCTGTATCTTACATCTTACACCTTACATATTCTTATCATTAAGATATATTTCTCCAGGTAGTTGGCACTGGAGCTAAATTGAAGGTATTAAATTAGTACTTTTCAATCATTATCATCCATGTCAACTTTTTCTCAGTCATTCATTCTTTGACAAACACATTTCTAACTCATAAAACCCTGCAGTGATCTTTATATGAGGATTATGAATACTGAGGAATGAGCCAGAGGACTGAAAGTTTCCATCAGGTTATAAATTACCGTCAGATCTGACAGTATGTAAGAGAGTAAGAATGCATTAAGTTCACCTCTAATTGTGTAAATGCTCTTGTATTTAAAGCCTCCTGCAATTTGAGCAAACACACAGTCACTTCTTCATTGCTGCTGAAGGCTGTGAGACCTGTACACTGTCACTTTCAGACTTTCACAGGGAGTAAATTCAAATTCAAAGTGAGAGTCTCACTCTCTTACTTTCCTCTTCCTCTATGAATCACTAAGCACCATTTAGGCCTGCAAGTCTTGCTTAAAAGAATCTGCATTAATTACTACTCATCAACCTTAAATATGGTGACAGCTCCTGTTAGCAGCACCGTTTATTTTGCGACCACCTTTTCAGCTCTGCTGTCAAATGGAGATTTTTTCACATTCCCAAGAAATCAACCTTTCCCTGTGACCAGCTGCTGAGAACAAATCTCCTATCCCTCCCTTTTCCAGTTCTGAATTCGCCATCCTGTTTTCTTTGCCAATGAAATTCTATCCTTATCAATAGGGGCCAGTCTGGAGTTCTACATACAATTTTAGGCTGCCAGAAGGAGAGGAGCTGTATACTACTTCTCAGCTGATATAAACCCAAGAGTAATTCTGCTGAGATTAAAACTCCTTGACAATACATAAGACAGAAACTAAAGTCATCTAGGCCTTCCAGATCAATACTGGGGTTTATTTACAATTATTCATGTTAGATATATTCAGTGCTTGCTAGAACAGAAACATTTTAACTGTCTTTTTAAAATACTTGTATGTTTTAGGACTTGCTTAATGAAAAGAACTTGATTCTCCATTGCTTTGTTCTCTTGCATTATGTCTTTCCAGGATCAATTTACTTTCTCTCAGTATCCTGTCTGATCTGTAGGTATCTCCATGCCTAGAGTAGAGTATCTGCCTTCACCTACAGGCTGTTTTTGCAAGCCGGTCAACGACCGGAGCAATGTTTTGCTCAAATTCTCGGGAACAGAATTAAGCCTCAGAATGGAGTCAAGTGCCAAACAACTTTATTTGCCCAACCACAAGTTCGTGAATGCAGGAGAGAGACAGAGAGGGAGGGGAAGAGGGAAAAGAAATAAAAAGATAGTTGCAATAGCTACCACCACGGAGCTACAGCGTCTCAACAATCCAAATAATTTTCAAGTTTGGTGGGAGAACATTCTGTCCGATGTTGGTCATTTCTGTTCTTTTATTGGGTTGTCTCATTGCATATTCATTCTTCTTTCAAGAATCATTTAGCATGTTCCCGGAGCCGCATTGCTTAACTGCACCTACTGCCCAGTGGTGGTGCGCATGCCCAATACTGTCACTGGGGGTCTTTGGGAGACTCAGGTGGTCTTTGGGGGTCTCCGAGCCCCCCTGTCCTCCAAACCCCAGGTCTGGGCGCATGCACGAAGGTTAGGTTAAGTTTCTTAGAACACTGACAGTCAATAACAGGAAACTTGGTGTCTCATGGTCCCGACTGTCGCTCCGTTGCTATGGCAGTGGTGGCAGTTGATGGTTCAATGTTCCAGCAATGTTGAGACAACCAACCAAAACGGTCTCTTACAGCTCTACAGGCAGTTGGAGAGACAACAACACTGGCAATTAGGTACTGTATTTTTAGCAGATCTAAACAAGGCTTGGCTAAAATCAGATTGCTGTGTATATGTTACAGTAAAACAGCAACCCCATATGAGAAACCAGTATTAATTTAATATTAGCAGGTAAGCAGAAATCTAAACTGAAGGTCAGGGAATGGCCTCTATTTCTGCTTAACATTTGAATTACAAGTTACTCATTTGATACCATGTCATAGTTTCAGTCCAGCAGGTAACAAAGCACCATGCAGCCACTTGTTCACTCTGCCTCACCCCAGCCACAGTGGGATGAGGAGAAAATACAAAGGCAAGCTCGTGGGTCGAGATAAGGACTGGGAGGGATCACTCCCCACTTATGGTCACGGGCAAAAGACAGGCTCAACTTGGGCAAGAAACAAAATCAATTTAATTTAATACAAATCAAAACAAAAACAAGGGTATTAGGAAGGGAAAACAAACATCAGAACACCTCCCCCCACCCCTCCCGCCTTCCCGGCTCAGCTCCATTCCC
>VYZV01032495.1:12377-35661 GCA_013401275.1 Pandion haliaetus
ACCAAGAAACATGATTTTGAACTATTCCCAGTCATCAGGACATTATACTTCTATTTAGAAATGTTTTATTGTAAGCATTTATTGTAAACACTGTTTGTTTCAATGCTTAAAGATTTATTTTATTTCAAACCACGTTTTTTGTCATTTAAATTTGCTGTATTAAACACGTGGGGTAAATGCCCCCAAATCTGTCTCTGTCAAAGATTTATAAAGTCCCACTCAGAGTATTAATGGCTGTGCGGCATAGGTGGGACACAAAGTCCTTTCTGGAGGGAATCTTGCTACCAGTGAGGAGTAAATAGTTACAGTAGGGGAAACGAAAAGCCTTGCTCTTCCCTGGAATCCAGAGATACAGACTTCATAGGGGCAGCGCATTGGGGGAAGATATCACACAACTTACGTGCTTTACTGCCTTTTATCTTTTAGTGCTGTCCCATAGCATAGCTTTTAGTTTAAAAAGCGCTAGTTTCATGCTGTGATCTCGAGTATAAGGTGGGAAATGAGGAATACTCCAGGGCAGTCGTTGGAGAGTAAGCAGACACTCTCTATGTTTGGTTCTGTACCCAATGTGAGCTTGAGTGAACAAACATGTTCTACTTTAATCTATTTTAGGTCAAATTTCTTTTCAGCTAATTTCTGTTCTACTTAAGACTGAAGTAAAAATTTCATACATGTAGAATTCATTCTTCACTACAGATTAAAAAACAGGAAGCCCTGCCATTATTTGCTGGCTCAAGGAGATGCTTGTGGATGACTAGCCATGTCGTAAGGGACCCACCTGAGAAAATATTTTAGATAACTGAACAAACTTGCAGCATATGCTTCCAGCAATGCTTTGCCATGAAACAAAGAAAGATTTTTCTTTTTTTGAGGCTGTCAATTGGAACAAAGTACAATTTAAAAAAATCAGTCTGGTAGGTTAAATAACCTATGTTTGGAAAAGCAAAATGATTCCTATAACATCTCTATAGTTCTTTGTTTAGATTATAAATTAAGATCTTACATGAAACATATAAGCTTACATAGGCTTAATATGGATAACTGCAGAGTAACTTCTCATTCAAGATGAAGTTTCCTAAAAAGAGGCAGAGGGATTAGATAAGCAGTTTAGTCCAGTTCTAAAATGGAAAGGCCCCTGGCTACCTCAAATAAAATGCAAGTGATCAAGCAGAAAGTGTATGTGATCTTATTTTTTATTTTTAATTACTACAGATGAGATTTTAGGTAATGGGTTGGGAAAGCCCATATATTTCCTATTGCAATGATATGCCTAACTCTTTATTTTCAAGTGTTATGGTATAGCAACTTACTTAAAAGAGGAACTATGCAACTATTCCTTATCTACTGGTGTCATCATGCTCTTTCTGGAGAAAAAAACTGTTTGGATTTGTAAACTAGATCATTTGTTTAGCAGTGGAGCACACTGTCACCTCCTTTTTGAACATAGTTCTAAGCCTTTCACTAGGTCACTAGTAAAATACGTATTTTGCACATTTTTCATCTGTCACGTTATTTTCTACCCACAACAGTACCTTTAGAGACTGGCCTTTTCCATAGACTTTCTCAAGCATCTGACTAAGGTATAGGAGTTGGCTGGTAGTGCTTAAATATCTATTTGTTCCTTTATCTCAAAGGAAAGGACAAGGAAGACTTCCTAAAGACTCCAGGTGGAAATAAATAATAGAGGTATTGGGAGGAGGGGGTTAGGAGAAGATGTGCTTTTTTGTGGGATGTTCCTAAGAATACCTACCGTAATTCTGAAGCCCTGAAAACCTGATTAGCTTCTACATTAACCTAAAGATTCATTGCTTATCTCCAAGATGTAAGTTTTATTTAAGACTGATATATGGGCATTATATTCTGTAAAATACAGGAATGATGCTATGTAATAAATGTCCTCACTGTTTGTGTGTATTTCAATCACTAATATTTCAAGTGTTAAATTAAGCTAGCACTAAGATAAAGAAAATAAAAATTCTTTTAAGAGAAAGGGATGCATCCCTTTCATTTTCAGAGCTTAAATTAACACTTCCATGAGCTTAGCGTGTGAATGATTTTTTGATAGGGAGGCCAGATCTGTTTACTACATCTGTCACCTCGGAGAAGATTCATTGGTTCTGTGACGGTGGCAAATATCATATAAGAACTTTCACTGACTGTGTATATGAGCAATGCTGGATTTAGGGGGGAAAAAAACCCTACTGGTCAAGACACTTCCTCTGTTTTTTCTATTCCTTTCATAAAGGCACATGCAAGTGATTAAATTGTTACGAGAAACGGGAGCGCACCTTTCAAGCCATGACTTGGAGAACATTGGAACAATACTTTGCAGGTAAATGTGATATAAAGTGAGGTGGCCCTAAAATCGGGATGGAGGGAGACAGTTTTTCAGAAGAGACTCACAGAATAGAGAACAGTGTGTAGATAACTTCCAAGAAACAGTTGGGTCCCTGGCACGTGACGCGACTATTTCTGTGCTAGACTAATAATGAGGAAAACAGTGGAGAGATGAAATTAAGAATCAATTCTGTGTCAGAGCACCAGTAACTCAAGAGAGCTCCAAAGTAGGGACTATTGTGGGGATAAGTGAACTAGAAGCAAATATACCTAATTTTTTCCAAGCACTTTCACTGAGGAAGGGTGAGGAGGAAGCTGTGCAAGGTGTCATTTAATAGCATCTCTATTTGAGAATAAAGCTGCATATATTTTTATTTTCTTAAAATCCACTTTTCACTTACATGGGAATGGCTTCTACTCCAACTAGCATATAATATCGTTCTTAAAAATAACTATATGAAATAGACAAATAGGTTTAATGCCAAAACTTTTTAGCAACTGCTCACCGTCTCTATATTTAAGAGGATATAATACTCTGCTAAAGCTGTTTTGCCATATAGTTGCTTTTAATATATAAGGTGGTTTAATAATATGGATATATATTGTGAAAAGAAATAGATGCTTGATTTTATTTTTTCCAGTACTGGTCCTGAATTACAAATTACTCTGGAAATTGTGAGAAGGTTTCATGTATGTCTTAAAATTACTTAGTTTTTACTTCATTTCTTCTTCTCCTCTTCTTGTTAAAACCAAACAATAACCCCCTGAGTACCAGCCTTTATATCGGGACTTGCCAGGAAACCATGAGACTTGTAGGGACCAGCCAGTGCTGTATATTGTCTACAAAAAAAGGTCAAGGTAAAGCTTAGGTGTGTTCTGTATAGAGACTGGACTCTATTCTTTGAGTAGTTCCAGAATCAAGAAATGCTAGCTGGAGTGTTTCTATTGTCATAACATGCTCAGAGGAGACTGGGTAATAAGACTTTTACCATGACGTTTCCCAGGGCACTGCAAGTGATAGGACAGAACTAAACCCTTGGTTTGTGTAGTTTCCATCTGCCAAGAAGGCAAGGGGAGTGGCTTAGGGAATGACATTCCTCTGCAAATTAATTGGCTTCTTATTTAGCCCTGGTGACACATGCAGAACCAGTTTGGCTACCTGACCTGGGAGTAGTATGTCCAAAAAAAAAAAAAAAGGGAACAAGGGCCCTTTAAACAAAACGTGGTTCTGATGCAGTTTGTTACAGCATTTTAGGGAATATCGTACATGCTGCATCTGTATTGCACAATCTCCTGTTGTTCAAAGCCGATATTTTGATAAAAAACATTTAAGATATTTTGAACTTGCATTGATGGTAATAAGTTTAGTATAAAAACAATGTAAATCTTCCAAACAGAGGGCAGGAGCACATGTGTGTGCAGAGGATGAATGAGGACTCGGTGCAGAGTGGTGTACTCGGGGTGAGAGGGGAAGAGGTTCTCCCACCTCAGTGCGGGTCAGGAGCCAGGGCCCTGGTTCTCTCCCAGCCGGCAGCTGGAACAGCAGCCGCAGCCAGAGGCACGGCCACTGACAGACGTCCTGCGTGGCCTATACCAGGAGCACAGCCAGCCTGAGGCAGCGGTCAGGCTTCGAGCCAGTGCTGAAGTGTCTGTGAATGGTGGCTCTTCCCTACACTGCTCCTGCAGAGCTGAAGGGCTTGCTTTCCTCTAGCTGTTTTAGAGGGCCTGGCATAGTCTTTTGCACCAAAGTGGACTTTTTTCCCACACGACGGTATTCAGGTGCCTAAAAGTTACTAAATAGGAGGTAGTGGTGTTTGTCGTCCTGCCAAAGTGTCTCAGATACTTCTTCTGGAGTATCCTCAGATGACCTGACCGATTCACTCATTTTTCCAGCATGCTTGGGCTCACTTCTCTGTCCTACCTCTTACCTCTTCCTTTTAAGCCTTCTTTTTGCAGGCACTGGCACCTTCGTGGTAGTCAATGTGTTCACGTGGTCAAGCTGCTTATAGAACAAGCTGTTGATAACATCTTCCCTCTGCCTAATTTGAACTATTTTCCTACATCTCTTCTATCTTGTAATGTGCCTTAGGCTGCAATTTGTACCATTTTGAATTTGTCACCAAGGCAATATGTCAACTTCTTGGGGTTTACAAGGACAAAGCTACTTGCTTTCTGATAAGCTCTGGGTTCCTGCCCATAGCTAACTTAACTTTTTTTTCTTCCATACAGTTCCCTCTGAATTAGAAGCTATAATGATATTTCCCCCCTTGCTACTTACCTATTCTCAAACCAACTGGCTTTCATAGAACACAAAAATCACTGTTCATGGTCTTTTAGTACTGTCTCCTCAGCTTCCTTGTGTTTAGACTCATGATTTTAGAACAGAATAGAATAGTTCAGTTGGAAGATTTTGGAGATAAAATAAAAATAAATGTGCTCCTTTGGCATTGGTGATGTTTGAGAGGGAAAGGAGTACCAACCAGAACTGAGAGTTGGACAGGATCAGTGGGAACTCTGGTGTAGGAAGTGGAGATGCACATAGGTGCAGACAAGATGATCTAGTTATTAAATCCTTCATGGTTTTATTTGCTGGTTTCTTTTTTTAAGTGAGAGGGGTTAGCCTGATTTTTAGAATCACTTTATTGATGTTTTGTATCTGGTTCATGGCTTTGTTTTGAAATGAGAAAGAGATCTCAATGTTAGTAATCTGTTAAAATTGCCAGAATCTCTTCTCATATTGCAGTAGTATTGTCATCTGTCTGCAAAACCAAACCATGATGAGATAAATTGGGACACTCAGACTTATTCTGAAGGCTTGTCAAGTTCTGGAGTTGGTAAACAGTTGCTTTGTGTTTGTTTTTTAAAGGAAAAAAGCCTGTATAGAATTGAGATACTCTGTTCAAGTCTCTACTTCACAAAATTAAATAGGGGCATAAAGTCAAAGCAGCTTTTTCTTTCATATTCTTAGATTTCATAAAATGATATAATATACAAGGATGCAGCCTTTCAAAATCGGCAACTTTCAGAAAAAGATGCCTCTTTCAATTTAACATAAACTTGGGGTGTAAGGCTGGGGGAGGAAGGATAAATATGCCTCTGCAGGTACTAGGACCAAGCTTCTAATGCCCGGTATCTTTCAAAGTCTGTTTGTCTCTACTGAGAGAGACATGGAGATATTAGCTAAGAGTAGCCCTCCTGAATGTGTTTAGGATAGAAAAAAACATGCCTTATGCTGGACTTTTAACTTGCTTTTTGAGGATCTTAATTTAAAAAAAAAAAAAAAAAGAAAAAAAATTTTTTTCTCTTCTGTCAGGGTGATGATACACCTAAAAAAGGGAACTTTTTCCTGATAGCTTTATGTAGACACCGAAAAAGGAGAATCACTGAAAAAGCAGAGCTTCGTGTCCCTGGGAAAGATGAAATCCTATTACCTGAGGAAGCAGGAGGGAACCCAAAGGTGTCATTTCACTGTACTCGTTACTTCCCAGATCTAGAACTGCATTTGCCTTTATCCTTCTAAATCCTCTGAGACCTGAGCAGCTTCACTCCTGGTACCTTGACAGTAACAGAGCACCCCTTAAACAGCAGCTCCTGTAACTGAGTTAGCTTGATGCTAGTGTGACAGGAGGCACAAAATCAGAGACTGTGATTGTATTATCGCTATTCTTGATATCTTAGCTCTGTCATCATTGTGGCTGCATTAGCCATGCTGAAACTGTGAAATGGGTACATAATAATGTTTTCTAAATGTAAGAGTATTGATAGGCAGTATACCTGGGATTATCTGCTATAAAAGGTATGTCAGAGTTTAGTAAAATGTGTTAAGTAGTTCTTTGTCAACAAAGCAAGTTTTAAACATCCCAGTAAATGTATATTGAAGTTTTTTATTCCATTTCATGATATAAAAATGATGGGCTTGCTGCTTAGACAATGCACTTGTAGTTGGAATTGCTGGCATAAATATCTTTGAGAAAAATACAGAGCAAAGGTCCCTATGTCCCTATAGTGTATGTTGAGAAGTCCTGTGTATATATTTGACTATGTGGAGTATGCTTACAGTGTGTAAAGGAAATAGATGCGTATGGCTTGACTACAGAGATCTGGAATTTGAGAAAATGTTTTGTGGTGTTCTTGATTATAATCAGCTTGGTGAATAGTAGGTATCTTCTGTTTAGAGTGGTATCTAAATTTTCTCCCAAGCTACATCACTTTTTGTTCTGTGGGTCACAGTCCCCATAGAATACATTTCTCACTTGATCAGTAAGTGGCTGCTGCAAAATTGAAGATACTTCTGCGTATTTGGATGGCTCTAATGTCACTGAAGGAGACCACTTCACAGATTTGACCTCTGGCATTGTGGGTTAAATTGCTCTTTCTGAACAGGTGCTATTAGGCAGTTACTTTTCAAGTAAATGCAGTAGTGCTTGTTTGTTGCTTACAGTGATGCTAGCTGAATTGCCCTGGGTATGTAGGTTGGTTATATTTCTAAATCTGCTGGTCTTTGCCCAGAGTGGTTTCCGCTTTGCACGCAGCTGAATGGTGAGATTCTGTTTGGCAAATACAGTGCTCTCCTGTCCAGTGTTGGAGATGCTTCTAACTCCCACTTGCTAGGCAGGCTTTTTGTTTGTTTGTTCCTTAATTCTGGGACCTTTCAGTGTCAACAGCAAGAGACTTGTCTTTGTAAATAAAGATAATTCTTGTATTCCAGAAGTGGCTGCTAAGCAATTTCTTCTCTGCTTTACTAATGCTTACACTTTTTCTTTACAAATGCTTACTTTTTCCTGCAGTTTTGTTAAGGACTTCCCACTGAGCTTCCTGTTAGACCTCCTTTGCCTTCCTCTGATTCCTTATTGCTTCTCAGGGGCCTTTTTTCATGATGGCAGTTTTCATTAATGATTTATTGATCCTTTTCTTCATGATGTCAGACTGAAACACTGTTAAATCTCATAGCACCCCACTACCACTTCCCTGTCCCTCAGAGGCCCCAGCTGTAGGTCTTCTGCCCTGCCTCAGGGTTGGTGAGGGTGCACGGAGGAAGAGAGACAGTTTCTTTCCCTTTTTGTGCCCAGCCTGTGTGACTGCTGCAAGCAAAAGCCTCTCTCTGACTTTCTCCTCAGACTGCTGCAATTAGAGGCTTCCACTCCCCTGAAAACATTTTTTCAGGTACTTAAGAGATTTAATCAACTGCAGAAGCGATTTCAGCCTAGCAGGGAAGTGAACGTTGCAGCCCTGCTTTCACCTTCCCACCCCCCCNTTTGTACCCAGGAGCCTGTCACCATCCTCCATCCCTGCTGCCAGCAGCATGCCTTTCCCCCATAGTGAGCACTATTTAAGGCAGCAAACTCTGAACTTAAGTCTAGGGAGAATTCCCCCTCCCTGAATGAGATTCAACCTCACTTGATGATTATTGGTGTGGTTCTGCTGAAACAATCTGTGAGCACATGGGAGGCTCGGGTCTGAAGCCTGACAGATGTTGGTATCTTGAGAAAACCAAAGGTAGTCTTCCCAGCCTTGCTGTCAGTTCAGCCTGTCCGCAGGCTTGGTACAGACGATCATGCTTTTGCATAGGTACAGGCTGTTAGCCCTTCTTTTACCAAAATAAAAGTTAAAAATGAATGTTAAGTATCATGGACAAGACTATCAGTAGATGTGTGTGAAGAAACAATCTGGTGTACATTCCTCTGAAAACTTTAACTTGCTTATTTGTATATGATTCATTTTGATCCTTGCTATTGCTTGTTATACATGGCAGATAGAGGTCATCTTTAAAAAGCTTTTTTTGCTTGCTGCCCATTTAAATCTTACAAATTATCTTATAAAACTCCAAAAAATGTAGCTGTGTTAATGTCCAAATGATAGCACACAAATATGCTGTCATAACTTCTGATAGCAAACACAGTTGTGCAAACTTGTGAAAGGGGATTTCCTAATGGTTTTAAATAGGGCACGCTGATTGCTAGAACATCTGCTTGTGCTCTCACTTGCTCAGCTGCATCTTGATTTAGCTGTTGCCCTCCCCCCAACTCATTTCATGAGATAAATATTGTGTTGTGAAATATGAAACTGCATGACTTTTTTTTCCCCTTTGGTCACAGTCACACCCACTATGTGAAACTAACCTGTTGTAAGTACTTATAGCACAGCCCTATTAATTTAAGGAACTGATTCATCAAGCTGTGTTGCTTGCTCAGCTATTCAGAGTTGTTGTAATAGTGTTCCTTTACTTACCTCTGTACCCTGGCAGCCATGTTGAGCCTGTTCTGGTTCAGCATTTGGCTGGTGAGCTAATTGACAGGACCCAGGAGCACACTGAAACGGACTGAAAGATTTAGAACAAATATTAATTATTTTTTTTCCAGCCTTACAGCTCAAGGTGATGTGGATGGGCTGTATGCCTGGTACCTAGCTGGTGCAGACCTGAAGCAAACTGGTTATGATGGCAGGAATCCCCTACAAGTAGTAAGTGTGCATACGGCTGTACTCTGTATGGCATGCTAGCTGTGTGAGTAATAACACACGCTGTCAGATAATATTAGTTTGGGAAAAGTAAATGCTGCTTTGGGGACTATAAACCGGATTAGAGTTTTTTACAAACTCAAGTCTGGTGCTGTTCTGAAGTAATAAATTGTTGCAGCCAGAATTTTCTCATCTATGTCAGAGGAATTAAAATTTAAATTGGATTTTAATTATTTTGTGGTAACATACTCTTACTTCCCACAAGAAAGCATTTGCATGTCCTGGTGCACAGGATGGCAGGATTTATTCATGTTTCTACTTACAGGCGGAGGCTACAAGGCTTAAGGATGTTCTTGACTTCTTTAGACAAAAACAGTAAAGAAGGTAAAATCTCATTTTCAAGTGCTAGATTTCTGATATGTACAGCATATACATGTATGAAGGGGGATTTTGTATTTAAGCCATAGTTCACCCTAGGGCATCTGGGTTCGGCTGCTGTCCCTGCCTTAGTTTCTGGTAAGACTCTGAGCACTTTAATCCTTCTTCGTAGAGCGGGGCTGATGTTTATTTGTCTTTCTGCCTGAGCCTGGAAGTGCTTTTTTATGGTGCGTTCCACAGTGTGGTTCTGAACTTGGTTGGGAATAGAAAAGCTACTAAAACAAAACCACTGAGGGCAACTATGTCTTGTTCCGTTGGCCTGTTGCAATAAATTGCTCCTCTCTCTTGCCTGCATTAGAGAGGAAATGCCTTTCATCGGGCACTTTGCCAGGCCTGGTTTTCAGGGTGCTGTGCGCACAGTGCCGGAGCATACCCTTCTCCAGTGGAGCTGCGAGGCAATCGCAGCCATTTGGCTGCATAGCCTCCCACTCAGGAGGTGCTGCTGTGGTACCTACAGCACTTCCACCTGTGCTCTCCCTCTAGCTTTTAGCGGAGCACCTTACACCAGCCTATCTTCTCGTGAAATGTAGTCAACCACCATGGGAAACATGGGGCAGATTCCTAACAGACAGGAGTTAGTTGTTACACACATAGACTGCAGAAGGCTCCCTTTCCGCAGAGAGCTCTGCCGAGGGCTTGGTCCCCCTCCAGGCACGGGACAGGACGGTGCTGTGGCCTCTCTCTTACTCAGACCTGAGATGTGGCTGCCCGGTTCTCTCTGACACGGACTCCCAGCATGAATCTCTTTTGTGCTGCTAACATATAAGGTGTGTTTCCATAGCTGCGTGCATGTGAGGCGGGTATGAGCCTCATGTTCAAAGCATCAGATCTGACTCGTCTCTCTATAAGAAACTTGTCTGGGCGTCTGACCTTCTGCAGTGCTGTGCTGTAACTGGAGACATTTAAAACACTTCCCATTCATTTCTCAGAACTCCTTTCTGATGCAATATGTTGTTGATTTAGATATCTCTTCTCCAACATATTGGCAAGTCTAATCCCAATTTAAATATTGGGAGGAGATGATCTCCTTTATTTAATAAAATTAACACAAAACTTAGTTACAGGATTTGCTGCATCCATGGCTACCTTGCCTCTTGTGTGTCCCATTTGATCAATGAGAGTGAATTCATGTGTATGTAAGTGGGGAACTGCAAGTGGAACAATAGCAGGTTTTCATCACTGTCTACTGGTCTAAATGAACATAAGACAGAATCAGGCATTTTTTGCTTTCCTATACAAGTTTTGGGGTTTTCTTTGGTTTTAGCTGATACAGAAGGATTAGATAAAATCACAGTCTTGAGCATTTAAATGGAAGTTTTTCACTGTTCAGGATGAAGATGCTATAAGTACCTTCAGAATATGGGTTATGTTGCAAAGAGATTTCCATTTTCAGTGAAATATGTCTGCAAAAGTCACTTTTCTTTTGTAAGTGGGGAGTGAATGTGTTAAATCTTCAACTCCCACATAGATCATCTCTTAATTCCTTTGGACTGAGCCACCAGTAGTGTAGGCAGTCTGAAGGAAGTCTTCAGTACTGCCTAAGAACTTGCTTGCCAGGCTACAAGGCAACAAGATTTTGGATACTGCCTAGTTCTAAACATCCATTTTCTCTTTCTCCAGAGGCTGTAGAAGATGGTCACTCCTCTTCAGAAATACCAGCTTTGAACATTAACGGTGTTAGGCTGTTATGGGAGGAAAAGAGGAAAGGAACAATGGTAGCTGCGCTTGGAGCATACAGGAAAGCTAGAGCTGAGAAATACTCTTTGGATAACATTGAATTCATATTAAATACATTGGATCACATTAAATTCTTACTGATTTTCTGAAAATGATTTGCTGCTTTATCTTTTAATTACTTTTTCTTGAAAATAATTTTTTTTTTAAACAAGTGAGGCTGGAATGTATTGCCTTTACTGTACAAGTTCTGTTCTTAAAGAGGCCTTTTGAATCTTATGTTAAATCAGTGAGGACAGTATTGCAGGCATAGCAAATGGAAATGCTGTGGTGAATTCATACCAAGAAAAAACAGTGGATTGTGCATTTCTGGGTTTCAACTAATAAAATCTGAGGAACAATGTTGGTTTCACTTTGTCTGTTTTTTGCAATGGCTTCTATCACTTCAGTTGCAATTACAGCAATTGTGAGTGTCAGTGCAAACAATTGAATCAGTCATGGGCATCTGCCTGCAGTTGTGTACTAATCTTCACCAATGTGTCACTATAAAACCTCACTTAAAATGAGTAGGAGGCAGATGCCATAAAGCATGTTTGTGGGACTGTCTAAGTGAATTGATTGTTTTGTTTCTAATAGCATCTTTCCCACATCCTGACCGGAATATAATCAAGATTGCTACATGCTGGACACATAATTCTTTGGACTGTAAATGTGATCTCAGTATTAACAGACCCCAAGTTTAAAGTTCCAACACTTTCAGACTAAAGAAAAGAGCAATATGTATCTTTACAGCTGTGTTTGCCCTAGAATATGTAAACGTAAAGAATACTTCAGGCAAATGCATATACTGGAGACGGCAACTTTTAATTTCACCTCCAGCTTCTGCAATAATCTATGTGGATTTTCTATCTGCTTCATCTGAAGGGAATCTTTGAAGTGCAGATAGTTTTTTCTTTTTCTTCTTTATACTCTTCAACCTTCCCACAGCTATCCTTATCATGGAGAAGAGCTGCATGGACTACTCGCTGAGCCTGCTAGTATTAAAAGATTCCCAAGGTGTGTTGCGTATCAGATCCCCCGTAAAACAAGGTAACTGTGCATATAGTCTGATGAAACACTGTATATGCTCCAGCTGAAAACAAAATAAAAACGCCTGATTTTTTTAATGTGAAGAGTAGTGCACCCCTTCACTACAGTCACAAAAATTTAACAATGAGACATGATAGTTGTAATAATTGATGTTACATAGCAATAAACATGCTTTAGATTGAATAAAATTGATATGGAATTAAGCAAATAAGATCTAACATCAAAAATCAGGCTGCAAATTCATCACCTTTTTGGTGTCTTATCTGTAAATACATAAAGGTGATGTATGTAACAAAGTAATGTTTGGGAAGATTTTTACAATCAGGAGAAAAACCATGCACAGACTCTTCTTCCTATGGTATTTAGACCTACTATTTTAACTCTTGCCTAGCCAGTAGTCTAAAAGTTGATGCACTGAACTAGAAAATCCCTTGATAAGCTTCTCTGCAAGTGACTTTCTTGGGGTTGGCTATTTCAATTTTTTTTTTTTAACGTTTCTCAGATGCAATAATTTTTCCATAGCAGCATCCCTTCTTTGTTTCTGTACCAGAATGACTGCAACATACACAGAAGCATCAATTTTTTTCCTGTGCTTTTCAATAAAGGCTCATCTGATCTACAGAGAACTTTCTAAGCAATAACAGTCTTGTATGTCTAAAATACAACATCCACCTAAACTACAAAAGGCACTTTCTTTTTCTTTCGAACAAAGAATGGTGTTCTGGTGTGAATTGATGAAATAATAGGTCTCAACAGTAAAACTGAAGGAGAGGGAAGAAGACAGACAACCATTTTCTTCCTGCATATGAGCCAGATGCCAGATAGACATGAAGGACAACATTTAAGAAATGTGATCCAGTAAGAAGACTTGTAGTTAGAAGCCCATAAAGCTAAAATGAAATGGTTTGGGTCATGTTTACAGTGAGAATAAAGCAGTGTTAGCTTCTTTCTGACACCCCTTTACAGAATTATATATCCTATTAATATGTTATCTTGCATAAAATAGTGTTCCTGCAACTTTCTAGGAAATTTGCAATTTGCCTTATAAATAGACTAGTAACTAACAAAAGTTTTAATGGCAAACACATGAATGCAAATATAACATTTATCTGAGAAAGAACTGGATCTCTTTTATATATGTCAAAATTTCATTCAAGAACTGTTAGCACTACAACTGTTAAGAGAAACTGTGTATAAGGTGCTGTGATTTAAAAAGTGGCAAGAATCACCCACTCAAGGCCAGAAACTTCAGCTTGTGATTCAGTGTCGGGGACGAACTTCAATAACGCTTTTGAGATCCTGTGTTTGTCTTGTTTGTCTATTACACCCCTTGTTCCATGCAGTGGATTTAATAATCATAATTATACTCTCCATGATGCCTCCCAGTCTTATGATGAATCTATTTGTGTGTAGTAACCCTTAAGCTTTACATAGTTACTGGTCAAAAGCAAAATCTTACCATTAGTAAGGAATGAAAATAGTACCTATTTGTTTCTACCTATTTGTTTCAGTTACTGTAGGCAGCTGAGTGTCTTTCATTTAAGTATGCTAGACACTCCAGGGGCAGCTTAATTTTTTAAACATCCTGATTCTTCTCCTTCAGATAGTTCCTGAAAAGATCAAATACACTCTTTTTATCCAGCAATCTTCTGCTTGGTAAAGGTTTGCAGATTAAGCAGCCATACAGGACCATTACTAATGCAAGCACGCTTATTCTGTTGCTGGGACTAGCTGCGGGTCCATTTCATAATTTCTGTAACAGCTTTAACTCCAGTCGCCCATGATGTCCATGTACCCTCCTTCATATCTAGATCCAATTATAGTTTGTTAGATCTAGCACATACTGCGAGGATCACCTGCAGATCTGTGCTTGATATTTTATACACCGTACACACTGGAATAGCATGGTGGAAGCCAGATAAAGTTAGTTTTGCATTTTTTGGTGCAGAAAAGCTTGTGGTATTTTTTAGTATCGTTTTTTAATGCTTATTGGAACATAAAGATGACATTTCAGTTTCTGTTAGAAAACAGCAGTGGCTCCCATTCTTTTCCAACCTTAGTCTAATAATGCAAGTGTTCAGCATTCCTTGCCCTGCAAAATCACCAAGATGTGAAATGCCATGCGAGGAAAGCGCACAAGCTCCTGAGACAGCTTGCTGGTGCGTGAGCGTCAGAGAGGCTGCTGCGAGTCTGTGACCATCCTGCTGTACGCAATTGCAGCAGTGCCTACAGAACAGCACAAAGGCATAAGTGATAACGTGAGACTCGTAGCTGCTGCACAAATGTTGGATATATTTCCAGCATTGAATCTTTTAAGTTGCAGCGATGTTCTGGGAATGAATGCTGGTGGTGGAACCTCTGCTGCCTCTCCATGGAGGAGATGCTATGAATGCCTCCTGTAAAAGTCAAACATTACATCAATTCTACAGCTTTCTTCACTTGAAAGACAACACCCAGCTTCCACTTTGTTTCTTTTTCCTAATGATCTAGCTAATACTGCCAAGGGATAGGGACTACTTGGCCTATGTCAGCACTTCTCTAACACTGCAGAAAGCAGAGATTTGCACAACTAACATGTCCAAGTTCCTGTCCAATTTGAATTACAGCTTTCCTTTCCTGAATGCAACCACTTTCTTTTTTACTGATGTCTGAAAACATTAAGTTTCTGTTTGGAGATTCTTTAATAAAACTTCTGTGATGGAAGGGCATTCTTAATTATTTGAAAAATCAGCATGTGCTTGCTCTCTTATTGTATGTGTCTTGGTAAACTGTTAACATCTGTCAAGGCTGGCTGACCCACTGACAGATTGACTGTGTCTGATCAGTACTTGCTGAATTCAATCAACTGTTCAGCAAGGCTTCAGTATCTGCTCGCTCTTCTTAAATTGCTAAATAAAGCCAGTTCTCCACATCTTAACTTAGAATTACTATACTATAGCGTGTCTCAACTGTTGTCTCATACAAGGATTTTGGTGATCAGCAATGAGTGATAATGAAATCTCTCATCTGGAACTAAACTCCTTTATCCTCCTTGAATCAGAGCTTCTTTATTTGCAGTCTTCTGAAAAGACTGTGATCTAGTTGGAAGATTCCTCCATTTTTAAGGTGGGTTCAAGTACAGAAATGACTAAGGAGGGAAATCTATCCCTTGTACATAGAAGACAAAATGTGCCCAGTTCCACTTACACACAAAACATTAATGGACCCATAGCACGATTGAATCCCACCATAGGTGTAATCCCCTTCTCCAGGTATCTATGCTGATCCCTGAGTAGGACCTACCGCAGCAGCGTAAGAAAGAAAATGCTTTTAGTTTCCAGCATCACAATTTGTTAGATCACTGAGATAAACCTGAAGTAATTGTATGATGGGTGAAAACAAGAAATTATAAAGGACAGATCAAATGTGCGCGGCGTATGTCATCACAAGCATTGCTGATACGTTTGTGTCTCTTCCAAGTGGACTCTATCAGCAGTATAATCATCTTCTAGACTAGTAAGACTAGTCTTTCCACGGTTCTTTAACAATGTTTTGTGACACCGTGGTGCTTGATTGCATGGTTGTAACAACACTTTCATTTTAGTGACTCTTTTAGAAAAGCTGCTAATGTAGAAAGCTTATAAGATATGTAAAATACTCTACTGAACCATACAAATGAATCTGTGGGACTCAGATGTTGCCATCTTAGATAGTCCATGAGTCAGAATAAAATCTGGTACTACCAGATTTATTATTTGTGCAAAGCGTCTACCTGAAAATGACTTTAGAAACTTCATATACATACATTTGTTTACCTGTGATCAGCTGAATGGGAAGAGGCAGATGCCTGCATCTCAGAAGTGTAGCTGAGACAAGTATCCTGAATCATAGCAACAAAATGAAATGTCTAGCCTAAACAGCACAAAATAGCACTCCTTAACGTGGCTCTATTTGGAAGAGTTGATATGAATCTCACGGTCAAAGGATTTGGTCCTTGATGTCCAAATCTGTGTTGACATCTGACCAAAACTGCCGCTGGCGTAACAGGAGGATACAAGAAATGGGGACCATGACTCCTCAGAGGCTCCGTTGGCAGGGAAGAGGCAGTGCCCCTTTCCCCCTCACCCAGCCTTGCCAAGGTGTGCCTGTTCGGGCACGCTCAGCTGGTGTATATCTTGCACGCTCCCACTGGCATTTTGAGCTCCACACTGGCGCCTCCCTCCCACCCGGGATGCTGCACATCAGAGGGAGATGTCAGCCAAATCCCTGGAAAGGTGCCAACCAACAACATCCTGCAGCTTCGTTCTGCATCCTCCTCCGTACACAGGCACTGCCAGGCTTCAGCAACGTGTGACCTGATGCGTGGCACATTGCACGATGAGACAGGGAAAGGCTGAGAGATCGTTCCCTGTCTTGCAGCAGCAATAAATATCACAACAATAAATAACCACTCTCTCAAGCCACGGTATTCCTTCACACCTTCTCAGCTTCAAAATGGGACCAGAAGAATGGTGGCCAGGGGAGATGTTACCTGGCCAGAACTGCCTGCTTAGTAGCATATGCAGCATTTCTGAGTACAGATGAGCCCCGTTAATTACATGTTTATGTGCACAACAAATGTGTTTCTTTTGTAGTGCCACTGTTGTAGATGCTATTAGGCTCTTGCGCTTGGTGTTCAACAGTCACAGACTCTGGTTTTAAGAGCTTACAAATGAAATTAGATGAGACTCCATGCAGTGAAAGGTGGTGAGAAAGGGACAAGAGAATGACAATAATGTTTGTTTATGTCAGCTTGTTATTTCTTCACCTTGATTTCCAATTATTTAACATTAAATGATTAATTATTAGCATAGAAGGGGAATGACAGTCCTGGCGATTCAGCAGCAATGGTCACGTATAGCGGAAGAATTTCAGGTTAATGAAAAAAGAATCTTAATGGCAATCTTTTGCTGAGAGATAAGGAGTTGTCACAATTAGAACAGAGAGTTGTAAATTAATCCTGTCATACACAAGAAGCTGCTGCGCTGGGGAGATTCACTGAAGGTGATGCCTGTGCATGAATAATTAACACTTGCATCTTTCAGGGTGTGTGACTTCCTGCCTGGATATGTTTTGCTGTGGATCTTTGTGACCAGGGCCCAGTAAAAGCGGGATTTTGATGCATCAAATTCTTTCTGTGGTACATCTGAATTTCCGATTCCTGCTGAAGGGTCAGTTTTGGGTGACATGATTCCCAGCACCCTTGAGGCAAGACATCCAGCAGAGATCTCTGCAGAATCCCACAGAGCTCCAGGGCTTCAGGACAAAGATTACTGCCTGTTATCTCTGCTGACTGACGTGAGTGTGATGTGGAATAAGTCAGTTTATTTACTTGGACCACTTTGACCGAGCTCTCTGCCCACAACTACGTCACCATTCACCACTGTTGTTTGGAAAGTTCTACATTCAAAGACATAAAACCAGAAATACGAGATGTTGCTAAAAACTACCATGCTACTTCAGTGCAGAGTCACACTCTGCCTCTCTATCTTCAATGGCTCGAACCAGCAAAAACTCAGGAAATCTCAGTGGATGGTCAAATCATTGGTTACAACTTCCTTTCTGATGGCTTTATGGCACAGGACACGTAATTCTGCTAACCCTGAAAAACAAGCTGGTTGGTGAACGTGAAAAATAAAGTTGGTACAAGATTTGTGATGGCTATTGCAATTAAGCATTGTCCTCAATTACAAAATTATTAAAGCACACATAGTGCACAGCAGCTAATCTTAAATATTAATTGCTTGGCTGAAATGTTCAGAAAAAGCTAGTGACTTCAGGTGTCAGGTTCCAGGGTCTAACCTGAAACCTAATGGTAGAATAAAAGGTGGCTGGCATTTTTTGAAAGTCAGCTCCTCCTACAGTCTATAGAGTCAGGCACCTGGGAAGTGAGGCATTCAAAATCACTGGCCACGTCAAAATCTTGTTCACTGGCTATTTAATTTGTATTTTTATTTCAAATAAAAAAATCCCAAACAACACAACACAAAAAAGAGGAGAAAGGAGAACTGGTTGGGAGGAGATTAAAAAAAAAAGTAACCATGAGACTGAACTTTACTGAAATTTGGTAAAAATACTACAGAGATTGTTTATCCAGAGTTGAGTGCAAAACAGGACTCAGTGGATTCCATTTCTCATACGCACATTTCCAACTGTCATCTCAACAGCACTGCTGTGGCTCCTAAGCTTCCAGTGAAAAGTCCTGGCAAAGTATAATCTACATCAGGACTGCAGAAGTACCTCCTCATTGTTACCAGTCTGCTTTTCCTAATGTTTTTTAGGGCTCCTACGGCCAGAGTTGAAGCTTCTCCTTAATATCGAGCTCTCAATGCAGAGGCTGACGGATCTCCCAGGACACATCCACTTGACAGCTCACGTGCCATCTTGCTTTTTTTTTTTTTTACAACTGCTGGTGGACAGGGAATTGCACCCACTGATCCAGCCTGCAAGTGTGCAAAGCCCTGAGGTTGCCTTATTCTAGACTCGTTATTAAAAGAACTAACCTGATTAACAATTAAATTGAAAATTTGAAGTAGAAAACAGAAAATTTGTACTGTTACTTACTGATAGCTATTGTGCTACTGTATACAGACAAAGCTTGCCTTGAAAAATTCTCCCCAAAACGAAGAAAGTACATTAATTTGTGTAATGTAATTTACAAAGTTAACTTCTGGAATGAACAAGATGTTAAATCAGAACAAGGAAAACAGCGAAGAGCGGTATTACACACTAAATTGGTATGTAACCTCTCTATAGTGCTCAGGTACAACGAACTGTCTGCTTAAACAGAGCACATGAGATAGAAACCCCTCTCCTGCTAAATTGATGATTTTGGATTTAATCAAAACTTTGCACATACAATGGTGGCATTTTCCAACAAAATGTGAATTCTTAGCTTCACAAGAAGCTGTTATCCATATTTTAATTTCTTGCATGTCTTTATTAACTACTGAATGGCAACCCCCCAATCTTTCTAAAAGTTCTTGGTTGGAAAAACATCCCACCTCATCTTATTTCTCTATAAATCACTTGATGTTATTTAGGTAATAATCTCAAAAGGCTTCCTATTTATGAAGAAGCATTAGGCCATCTCTCAAGGTGTTTATTACTGCAAAACAAGTTACTATCAAGCTGCTATTATGCTCACAAGTGATACATAGTGGGCTGCTATATTGACAAATGAATTTGAACCAACTAAAGTAAACAAGAAGTTGCCCCATCAGTGTTTGCTATGAACATATGGAATGCTGATTTCCCAGGGTGGGAGAAAATCTACTTGCACAGGGCTTTTTCTGTTTACCAGGCCCAAGAATATAACAGGTACTTCAGAGGACACGTCAGGCTCCAGGTCTTTGCTTAAAAGTCCAAACCAATTTTAGGTGAGCAATAATGAGCAAGAATAGCAAATCAGTAGGGAAATGATGAGGAAGGTAAAAATGATAAGCTGAGAAACGGTAAGCTCCATGTCCAGGCTTAGTTTGCGTGCTGGGTTTATTTTAAGTTTAGAATGGCCGGATAAAACATGTTGTAGTACAAGGAATGGTACTTTGCGTTGCCCCATGCCCTTCCACAGTATTACCTATGGAATAAGGTACTGGCAGGAAAGTATTGGGACCTTTTGCCAAAGGAGTGTGGGGATATTGATAGCTAATAATGGTAACACTTCCCAGTCACTTTTCACAGCATCATTTTTTCAAAGTAGAACCTCCTTGAAATATAATTTTCCTCTCGTTACCAGAGCATTCATGATCTTCCATACTCTGCCATGCAAACAGCACACCCTTTTATGTCCTCCCACAAGCTTACCCTTCATCTTCGCTTCCTCCCAGGCCAGCTCTTTGTCTCTTACAATCACCCCTGGCATTATGTCTCCTTTTGTGCTGCCCTCTTTGTTTGACACTGTCAACTGATTAGTATTTGCTTCCCCCTTCCAAGAAAACTCCGCCTGCTGTACAAGGTGCTCAAGCCACCATGTTCCACGTTGCAGTATGCTGCTCCTCCAGGTTTCAGGAATGTCAGTGCAATCAACATCTAGTGTGATGAGTCCACACTGGTGGGTAGCATAGTCCTTTTCATTGGGTTTGTGCCCCTGGACTGCAAACACATGGGAGACATACCTGCTGCTTGCTTAACAGGGCCATTTATTGCCCTGTGATCCCTTAAAAACCAAGCCCAGAGCTACTGTAGTCACATATATGCAGCACAAAAGAGCAGGATAACAATGAACAATACCTAGTTTAACTATCAATAGAAATTAAGAAATACTTACTATTCCTTCTAATACAACTAAATTTTTTCCTCTGTACAAATTCAGAACCAATTCTATTATTTTAATGCTTAAATCACCTTTCAAACCTTAACAGAGGAAGAACAATTAATACATGGCTTATCCCTTGCGTAGTGCTATCTGTCCATTTCTGCTGTTAGGCACCTCTGCTTTTCTACCTTTTAAAGCTTTCAGCCTCTTCTGTGAGACTCTACCTAGCTAAGGGAGGTAGTAGGATGTTAGCTTGCTTACTTTTATAATTGGGGTGTGTAATAGGTAAGAAACAGAACTTATTAAATAATTACATAAATAAATTAAATGTACACTTGCCCACTGCTCTCTAACATGTAAGTTACTAAAAAAACCATTTTTCATACTAATGATCTAAGGGAATTTACATTGATTAGGTGGATCCCTTTAAGCCAATAAAGTTCATTCTAGCCACACCTTACACACCCCTTACGAAGAAACACAAGCGCCCTGCACTCTCTTTTATTATATTCTTCCCCGAAAAAAAAACCCAAAAACTTATTAAAAAAAAATCCAAAGCAGAAGATGATTCATCCTGCCTAAACCCCATACAGGTTGTTGTACCTCAGTTCCCTCTGGCTGCCCCAGGCAATTCCTCCCCACTTAGGGCTCAGAGTCCTTCTTTAGGGGCCAGCAGCCATGTGTAGCTGAACCTGGACCAGAACATCAATGGGATACCTGGGGATTATATATCTCACCAGTACAGTAGTGGGTTCTGACTGGTTTGGCTGGAAAGGGCTTTTGCACCCAGTTAGTATGGACAGTCAGGTTATTACTTAGCTGAGCGGTATTGTGGAGCCGTGGAGCCCTGGGTGTGGGTGTAGGTTTGTGTTTGTCAGGGGCAGGCAAGAGTTGGCAGTATAGTTAGTGAGGGATTATATATAAAATACAGCTCACGAGATCATGCTGTGTACCTCACCGGCAGGAGTGGGAGACCTAGGACACTGTGTCATAAAACAAATGACTCTTCTTTCACGGAGTGAAGAGCAGCCTTGCTTCCACAGATTTCCACTGATGTCAAGGACAGAGGTCCCCTTTGAATTAACTCACAAATAGTGCACCCTCCTCTATCCAAGGCAAGTGAATATCCTTTTGGGAGGATGAGAAGTTTCCAGAAAACCCCTATGGATTGGGATATCTAGAAGGCATAAAGTTAACTTCTGGGTTCGAGTCTGAGACGGCAGAGCAGAAGAGCAGGAGCTGGTTTTACCAAAGTACCAAAGACTGAAACGCCTCCAGCCTAGATCCAGGGAGTTTCCTCAGCATGAGGTTTGCATAGGCTCCTAGAGCAACCTGTCTGCTCCCGCTTCTGGTGAGAGCACCATGTTCACATGAGCTGTGCTGGAATGAGCTGTTGCACAGCCACGAGGGCTTCGCCCTCCCCTGCCGCTCTGTGATGCCTGTATGGGCATTTTCTCCAGGACTGGCTTGAGTCTCCTATGTATTTCGAAAGGGCCAAAGATCATAAGATCCAGAGCGCCAGAATTCATACACAGCACTTAGTTCTTTAAACATGCAAAGTACTATATAAACATTAGTGAAGCCTCATAAGATGAGGTAGGTAAGCATTATCTCTCCCTCTCAAGGTGTGGTGAAGTGACTTGGCTGAGGCCATAGGCTGAGTCACTGGCAGAGCAGGGTTTACCATCCACATCTTTTTGAAATGGTGTCTCCTGGGCTGGCTGGCAAGAGCAGCGTGCGGTCAGGCAACGCAGGCAGCTCGGCACCACCAACGACCAGCATCCCCACTGCCACCACGGGAAAGCCTGCTGTTAGGTTACCATAAACCCCGTCCTGAGGTGGTGGGGCGTGAAGGCCTTTCAGCTTACCCCAACAACACGGCTTGGAAGCCTCGGTGAATTAGGTTTCATTGCTATTCCATTGATGAAGAGAGTAAAATTGAGAAGAATCAACTGAAGAAGCCCAAAACCAAAGTTGGTTGCTCCCCGAGTCACGACTAAGGGTGTGACAATGAGCAAGTGGCCTGGTTTTTGGAAGTTCAGGGCGTCCTTCCCGTTGGCTGCCCAACACCTCTGAAAATCAGGCCCTTCACATTTCTCAGTTCCATCTGACTCCTCAGATGCCTCACCTGGGGAAACGGCAGCAGGGCTGTGGGGAAAGTGGGGGGAAGGCGGGGCAAACCCAGCCCCCTGCACACAGCAGGTGGCTTCTCACTCCATTTCTGAGCAAAAACCCCACACACACTCAGGAGAGTAAAGCTGGCAGTGAACACTGCCAGTCTGGGGAGGAGTACGCTCTGCTACCCTTCTGGAGGGGAGGGCAGCACTTGGCAACACCGCCAGCCTACACAGGGGTCTCAGGGGGCTTTTGCAGGTTGCCTTCTGCAGGCAACCCCGCGCCTCTCAGAGAATATTGGCCGGTGGGGAAGGAGGAGAGACCCGGCTTCGAACTCCGGGGATGGTAGGCAGGAGATCGGGCCCCTCCACCTCAGGCCTGCCCAAGAGCAGCCTGGGCGGGAAGCGGCCTTCCTCGGCAGGCGTGATGCCACGACAAGCATGGAGCCCGGGCCAAGGCAGGCGTTCACATTGCGGCGATGAAATCCCCCAGAGAACGTGACAGGCCGGTTTAGAGCTTTTTTTGTTTTGTTTTGTTGTTTTGCTTTTTACGGCTGGCAGCCAGGCGAGGGGAGCCGGGAGAGTGCCGAGGCCAGGCGGCCCGTCAGCGGCAGCTCCTGTCAGGAGGGCGCAGGGTGGAGTCTCTTACTCACCTCCCGGAGCCACCTCCAGCTTCGGCGAAACCTGTCGAGCAGTTTCCCCCCGGTGACNTCCTTTTCTACCTGCTGACGTTTGGCCGCCCCAGATGATGGCTGGAAACAAAACCGCCCCGTCAGTGCGAAGGCAGCCTGGAAAAACTGGTCGTGTCAGGGGCGAGGGCTGCATTCCTGGCTGCCGCGGCAGGGGACGGCTCATCCACCGCGAGGTACCCGCGCGGGTATAAAAGGGCCCCGCACGGCGA
>VYZV01032495.1:36647-49596 GCA_013401275.1 Pandion haliaetus
AAAAAAAAAAATCAGATTGCCTTTGACTCTCCAGGCTGCATTCTTCAGAGGCTTCCCACCTTTCCACTGGTAATATATGCAACGTATTCAATGATAGCACTTGTTTTTTCTTTGACTGCCCTTTTATTTAGGGCAGTGTAGCCTTTATGCTGTGGTGTTTTATACTGTATTTTCCATGTATACACCTACTGCAGGCAGTTAAAGGATTATCCAGACTTTCTGTCCTACCTTCATCAGAATGATTAGTGGGTGGCTGCTTTTAAGACTTTTGTACTGATGGCCTGGTTTGAAGGTCCATGGACTTAATCTAAGTTGGATGGACCTTAGCTGAAACGCTGGATCTTTCAAAATACAGCTGAAGAATTTTGAGTTTTTAAAAAGAGGAGGAAAAAAAATACCTGGAAACAGCAATTCTACCAACAGTTTATTTTTCTTGTAAAAAGGTAGCCTTGTAAATGAGAAGTTCTTCCTACCTTGTGCTCATTCTTCTAACCCTTACCCCAAGTATCAAATGGAACTAGAAACATGGTAGGTTTCTTTTTCCTTTTTTTTTTTTTTTGAACTTGCACCTAAATAAAACAGGCAACAGACTAATTCATAAAAATGGAATTTTATTGCTTTAAATTTGACCAAGGAAACTTAGTGAGCCTACCTATGTGTATGTTTTAAACCTTAAAAACCAACAAGGTGTGTATATATGTATTCTTGCCATCACTTTTGTGGTATTGTGTTTGCTTCAAAAATATGCCACCTGGCATGAACATGAGGTGCGCGAGTATATTTGGAGGTGATTCTGGCCTTGCTGAAGTCAAGAAGAGTTCTGATGTTGCCTGCAGTCGAGCCGTGATCTTCAGAAGAAGAGCTTCCAGGAAAAGCTGGAAGTATTTGAAGAGTAGGCAAGCCTGATATGTAAAAATGCTTCTCGGGGACAGCCTAGGAAAAGCATGATTTTTACCTACTGCTGTAACTCAGAACAAGTTAGGCAAGGTTAATTACAGCATAATGGGGTTTAATTTAGCTGGGAATGAGGGTATGGTGGCTGCTAGCAGTGTTTCTCAAACTGCGAGGCTGGCCTCCTTAGGCAAGCTTACACAAGCCCAAGGCAAATGGAAAAACACACTTTGTCTGGGACTTGGCAAAGGTAGAACCCCCACATCTATTAATGATGATTCCTCATTTGCCAAGGCAAAAATTGAAATGCTCTCCCAAGGAAAAGATTAATGACCTGTCCCACTTAAGGGTCTGATGATTCAGTACTATTCTGTCTGGGTTCTAATATATGGCACCCATTATCACAGTCTCTGAGCACCTCCCAAATATTTAAAAAGAAATAACACTGGTGTTCTGCACACACAGTTCTCATTAATTTCAGTGGGTGTTGTGAATGTTTAAACACAGCAGAGCAGAGCCTTGAAGAGTTGAAAATAAACTTGCAAAACACACTGTGGGTTAGATCCACAGCTGGCTTGAATCGGCACAACCCTGTTAACTTGAGTGGGGTTACACTGATTTACACCAGCTGGGATTTGACCCCGTGTTTTTTTTCTCTCCTGCCCCATCTCCAGTTGATAAGTCTGATTTCCTCAGCTGGGTGTATCCAAGCTGTCTGCTGGCTTCAGTAGGAATACGAACTGTACAGGGTTTCCTGTTTCCAGGGAATCCTCTGCTTTTCATAGTACAGCTCAAGATGATGTAAGTGTTGGGGCTTTTTTCCTGTGTTTGAGTGCAGTGTGCCTGGAAAAAGTTTGAAAGAAACCTGTCTGATAGGGGTAAGAAAAGAGTTTTGGTTTTTTTTTAAGGATAGTGTTAGTCATTCTGGAAGAGCAAACCTGTGGGGGAGGTTCTGCTTGAACAAAGACAAAACCTTGATGTTCTTGTAGTGGGTTCTCCATGTCAAGACAAACCTCTACTGATTACTTACAGAAACTGATGTTTCATTATAATCCATGACTGAAACTGGGGAGTGTCACAGTGTTACTGGAATGTCTCTTTTATGTGTGTTTTATTCTGTGACATTTTAAAGGTATGGAATCAGGTTGACTTCTAACCATTGTTTTTCCTCTCTCAGACTGGGTGAACTCCTGATGACAGGCTTTTAGTTTTCATAAACTGGCAGTAAGCCCTGTGGATGAACAAACAAACAAACAAAAATCCCCAACAAATACGCAGTGAAAACCTCTGGGCAAACAGCCCTTCCTTGTGATATTGTCTAAGCTAAGCAAAAGCCTGAGGGAATGAAGGGAGGAGACTCTTCTGCCAAACTTAGTAGAACGTTGCCCTGCAGTTGCAGAGCGTGTCTTTAGCTCTTACTATTAACATCTCAGACAATATTTCAGTTTCTTATCACTGGAATCTTGGCCTTTGGATAATAACTTTTTTTTTTTTTTTACTCCCTTTTAAAATGGAATAGCAAAGGTGTTATGGCCAGACTGGAAGCATAGGTAGATTAAACCTTCTGGTCCTGGACTAACCCCTGGACTAAAGAGGTGTTTCTCATTGTCTGCTCTGCCCAAGAACAGGAAGTAGCAGCACATTCCTCCCTCCCCGCCCTTTTCTGTAGGCTGCTTAATGCTTTGGCAGCATCTCATAGTTTCAGTATACACAGGAATACATTGGATGGGATGCTGATTGGTCAGAGATTCGGGTGGCAACACCTAGTAAAGTATGCATTCAAATCAAATTCACATTTGAATTAAGAAAGGTGTGTTTCAGGTTGCTCTTTCTTTGTCATCTACTGAATAATGCTCGTCTGCGTAGGAGCAATCTAGATATTGGTGTTTCTCAGCTATTGAGTAATGCTATAACCAGGGCATCCTAGACATCATACGTGGACATCATACTTAGGTTCTTGAACAAGAGGTAGTTGCATCTCTAGAAGTCCTTAAAAATAACAATAAAAAGCTGATTTATGAAAAGCTAATACAAAAAAGAAGTATTTCTAGACATCAGTAGTCAACATTCACAGAGGGTTTGTGCTTAGGTTCTGGGACGGTACTTGCAATGTTGTTCACACAATAATTTCCAAGGTGAGAGACCAGATACCCACCGCTTCGAGCATCAGAAATTCTTAGGCCTGATCTGACCATTTGCTTTATTGACCTGGGGGGCAGAAGAGGCTCACCCACTGCTGGCAGCTGCCAATCCTATAGACATGAATTAATGGCCATACTTTCAGCTCATGTAAATTGGCATATGGTCTTCCATTTCTGTGTAGCAATACCAGTTTACCCAAACTCAGGTGCAGGTCTTGAAATTATTTCTCCCTGCAAGTGATTTTTGAGCTCAAAACTGATGATGGAGAATGCAGATAATTTTTGAAAAATGTATTTTCCAAATACAGTTAATTGTCCATATCTGCAGTAATGGCATCCCTGTACGATAAATGAGGTGACAAAGTCTGTGCTTGATAACAATTAAGGCATGATTTTTTTGCTGGCTGGTTTGTTTCTGATTCCCTTCTTTGACAGAAATTTATCTGACAACCTGTGATTTTAGAATTTGCATGACTTTCATTTTGAAGGCGTTCATAGTATCCAGCAATTTATATTGGTAGCTGATGAGTGCTGGTGATCATCTCACTAACTAGTTTTTGTTCTGTCTTTGATGCAGAGATCAGTGATTTACATCTCCCGTTGGCTTACATGGCTTCATGTCATCTTTTTGATGGTCTTAGACAGACCCAGCTCTCAGATAATGGTTTTTACTCGTGTCTGGGAATACCAGTAAAGGAAATGCCTTTTGAAAGCACTGATTTCTAAAAGCATGTCCGGCAAGTTTGTAATACCTACTGTTTGGGCTTGTTTCTTTCCCTCCTTTTTTGTGAAAAATTTGGATCCCAGGGGGTGGGGGTATAGCAGTGTTTGAAGCTGGAGTAGTGTTCTGCCAATTTACCTGTTATTGGACACGTGGATGTGATTCACCTGAAAAAATGTAAATAAAGTATCTAGTTGCCTGAACTAACTTTATGGTTAGCGCAGACAAATGGCCATTCTCAGGTGTGATTCATCTCAGCATCTTAAACTGGATGGCTGAAGTAAGTGAGACTCATTCTACCCTAAAAGTACCTGTTTCTCTTAGTTTGCTAGAAAGTGGGGCAGCATCACTAAATCAGCCACGAGACTTACATATTGTGGACTCTGGTGACTTGAACCCCCTTGTAGGTCTCCCTGCAGTCTTGGTCCAATACCAACCCTCTAGCTGTACGTAGCTGCTCTGCTCTATCGGTTAGATCCATGTTCCTCAGCTGCTAGGTTTATGTGAATCACCTTTTTTTCTTGCTTCCTGGAGTGCAGCGGGAAGCAATTTTTAGAACAACGGGCACTAAAATTAGAAATAATTCAGTGACACTTTTATAGTAGCCGCATGCAGGAGTACTTGTTCTGTAGTAGTTTAACCTTCACAGTATCATAAAACAGCTGTAGAGCTGGTTTTGGTGTCAAGATGAAATAAATTTATAATAATGTTTAGTTACCACATTTCATGAGTCTTACACAGAGCTATTTTTGCCAGTAGCTTTTTTCCTGACTCCGTAAGAAATCGGGACTGGGAGAACTGGCCTCAAACCAAAAGCCCCAACTGGGTTTTTTTGAGTGTGGGGTTTTGTTTGGTGATTTTTTTCCCCAGGAACATTGTGCATAGTTGATCTGGATTAATACCCAGAGTGTAGTATATTGGCCCTTTTTTCATTTTAGGCAGTTTTAATCTGTTCTAGCAAATGCCATCTTTCCTGGGTCGTGTAGCATAGCTAGCTTTATGAACCTGTTCAGTGTCGATGGTTCATTAATTGCTCTGGTATTTTGATCCCGAGTACCTTGTTAGCTGCTTTTGTTCATTGTTAGCTTGTTTTGTTAGATGTTTTTTGCCCCAAAGGCTCCAGCTTCAGGATTCATGTGATTTAAGGATAACTCTGAATCTTTATTTAAGACAGTTCCTAGCTCTCATTCGACACAGAAATGCTCAGAAATTGGTAAACAAATGGAATCAAAGCCATTTTTACTCTCGTGATTTTGGTTGTAGGGTGGGGATGAGTGATTCATTATGTCCTTTTTTTTTCCCCTTCATTTTCTTAATGCTTGGAATTGGCAATATTGCATTGTAATAAGCCTCTAAAGATGTTCTCTATTAATATTATGACATCCAAACAGAAAGCCAATCTTTTCTCTTTCACATGGGCTTAAAACCAGGAAAACACCAGTTATTTGTGTACACTGATGGAACAGAATAAACAGAAGATACTAAAACTGCTACGATGATCTGTGCGTTTTTCATTTCAGGTAAAACTAATGATTCCCAATCCCAAATGCTCTCTGGTCCAACCTGTGTTTTGCTGATCTTACCACCAGGTCAGAAGGCTTGTGAAGCTGTACTGGTGCACAGAAAAATTACTTTTGGTGGGCTGTTGAGAAGGGCAGTTTAAATTCTGGCAGCAGGAGATCTGGAAAGAGGTTCCCTTGATGCCTCTATTGCCCGGGGGGGCAGAATTCATAAGCACCTGGCTGCAGGCAAAGGAGGATTTGGGTGTGTGAAGAAGTGGCTCTTTGCACCGTAGCCTTTCTCTTTGCAGTGTCTTGAGCTTCCTCCTGAATTTTTCCTCTCAGAATAAGCAGCTTCATATGGAGTATGCTGACTTTTGTGGATCATGTTCCTGGGCACCTTAATCTCCCCCATTGATGGACCGGGATCTAAAAGGTGATTTAGAATTGAAAGGAGAAAGTCTGACAGGATTTTTATTCCAACATGTTCCTTCCACTCTCATTGCAGACTGTACATAAAGTGCCTCATCAGGCCACGCTCGCGTTCACACAGCTTGATGCGGACTCAGCGGAGTTGTGCAGGTTTCTTTGGGGACCGCTGTTGGCTTCATACCTCAGCAGCACATTGCCAAATACTAAAGGTCAAAGTGGTGGCATACCAGGCTCCCTCTAACCAGATTCAGATGTAAAATTGTAAAAAGCAGTTTTGTGCTCATGTAAAATTAAAGAATAGTGTTTGATTGTTTTCATAGACTCAAAAAGGCCAGAAGAGGATATTCACATGACACTAATTTTAGATGGCATGTACGAGAGGCTTATCTTCCCAGACGCCTCCAAAGGGAGGACAGAGGACTGTAGTGAGGCTTCTGGACAGAATCCCCTTTGCTATAGAGGGAGCACAGCAGACAGGCTTAAATCAAATGCATGTCAGGAGGCAGTGTGAATGCCTTCCATTGGGATAAGCTAGTTCCCTCTCTTGCATAACACTGCTAATAGGATGTCCCTGGAATATTTATGGTTTGGAGTGGAACACATCTTTTATAAAGACATGTGGTCCAATTGAAAAAATAAGGCAATTTCCAGACTCTCTAAAATAAACAGGAGATTCATCACATATAATAATGTTGTTCACATCTTCCCTCCCTATTTTTCTTTCCCTAGTAAATACAAACATCTTTTTCCTGGCTCTTCTTATGCATTCCATTTTGTAATAAGGGTTTAAAGAAAAAACAGAGTCACCACACTACTTTGAAAATAGGCACTGGATTTTTATGTTTGTGCAGACTGTGTATTAAACATCTAATATCCCAGAAGCGGCCAGCATCTTGTAAAGTCATGCCTTTCCAGCCCCAAAGCCTAAACTTAGCTCCAAAATCCATATTTAGACTTAATTGTAAGTGGTCTAGAAAGTCAACATGTAAGATAACTGCATCTTTCAGCCTGTCAACATCCAGGAACATAGGCACTGCCAGTAATCACTTGCTGTCCAATACTCATCACAGCTGGGCTGGTGTCAGCCTGAACCCATACAGCCCGACTTCAGATGCTATTTAGTGATACTGTAGCGATCAGTGAACGGTGTTTCTGTCACAGAAGTTTCAACCTGTGGATATGGCTCCATGAAGCTATGAATTATTATTACTTGTTATTTATTGATCAATAAAAACAAATACAGAATGTGTTTGCATAAAACTGTATTTTTTTGACAGAAAGAGAGGTAACTAACCTGGCTTCAGGTGGCTTCCTACTGAGAGCAAGTATCAATAGTCTTCCATGTACCATGAATTCCAGAAAGAGCATAGGTTAAGATTATAGTTAGCTTTTTATATAATGTCTCTTGGGAAATTTGCTGAATATAGTAGTAATAATAAAAAAGTTGTTGCCCATCTTCCTTTAAGAGCTGACTTCTCAGCACAGCTAAGCATTATACAAGAGATACCCTTTATCGCTGGTAGCGACTGCTCTGTCCTGGGACAGAAGATCATTCGGAGACATGAGAAGACACTTCAGGGACCTGCATGCCTGTAACTGTTTTACCACATTTAGCAATATTCAGCACTAATATAACTGAGGCAGTTAAGAGAAAATAATACTATGAGCTGGCATAATTGTAACGGCAAACCGTCAACTCCTGTGCCCCTTCTCGTGTGGGTTGTTAGTTTAAAAAAAAAAAAAAAGGCAAAGGGCCATTTGTTTGGTGGCAGCATGTGCCATGTCACCCTATGTGTCCAAGCTGTAGAGAGCAGAGAACTGCTGAAGTCCCAGTGGCTTAGGCTCTAAGCCTGGTGGCTTAGCTCTTTGATTTGGGTGCTTTCAATCACAACTTTTGGGTCACTGGTGCTGACAAAATGGAAACTATCATCTTTGCAAAGATAAGTTCAAGCAGTATAGCTGGAGACTTTTCTACTTCTGTCACCATCCCTATAGCTGTGAATTTGACTTCTGAGTGGTTGGGAGCCTGGGGTGAGTATGTGCAACCTTGTATAAACTGGGGTTATTCCTGACTCTACTGGAAACTAAGCAAGATCTATTAAGGAGCTGAAAATAACAAGCTGTTGTGGGGCCAGAAGAGTTCCGTGTTGCCAGAGGAGCTGGGAGCTCTTGCTGTTCATGAGGTAGAGAAATGGTGGGTGGATGGGGTATCTTGCTGCAGGATTCGCATGGTGAGGCACTGGGTTAGGAAAGCAGCCATGCAATGTGTTTATTGTGCTGTGCTAAGATCACACTTCTGGGTGGGTTTGATAAAAGAGGTGAGCTGAAGTGAAGGCAAGAAGGGGCTGGGTACCCTGGTGAGGGAAGGAGAAGGATTAGGATTAAACTATTAGAAAAAGGGTAGAAAAGAGAGTGTCTTAGGTATTCATTTACTTTGGGACTTTTTTCAATGAAGTTTCGGTTCCCTATCTCTCTCCCAGTGGGGTGTCTGGCTCTGCGTGGGAATGCTACTTTCTCTGGCCTTTTCTTAACCTTCCCTTGCCCTCTCTGTTTCCCTCTCTTTAGTCTCCTTTCATCTTCATGCATCTTCGTCCTGACTGCATTTCCAAAATCCTGTTTTACTCTGACCTCCTCCTCCAGTTCCACCTGCCAGAAGGATCATCAGAGGAGAAAGTAACCTTTGTTGCTCAAAGCTGTTGCTAGTTTTTCCAGGTAAGTCCCTGTTAAGGTTTAGTTAGCAGAACCAGTGAATCAAGGAGATTGCCTCTCCCAGTCATTGTTTTAGTTTTCTGAAGAAGATATTTCTGAATTCTTTCCTCCCTCACTGGAAACGAACTTTTCCTTTGTTTGAACGATCAATTTGCATCTGTTATGTGATGGACTGTTCTGGCTTCAGCAGCAGAGCTGACTGAAGGCTTCTCAGCTATGCTGGCAAAGCAGCCAAAATTTGACACATTGCCCTATAAGTAAGGGCATGGGCCAGGTGTCTTCTGCAATTAGAAGGGAAAATATGGAGGGAGAGATTCTGTCTTGGTATCCCTACTGTTGTGGGGGAGATGTGCCTGTATGAGAGCACCGAAGAGACCTTCCGTTTTCCCATAGAGGGTCCGTAGCTTCCACACTGGCTTTCTAGAGCTCTGGCAAAGGGAATAGAGGCACTGGTGCTCCTGGTCATTTTGCTATGTCTGGTTGCCTGCTGCTCTAGACAACTGCTAGCTTTGCCAGTAGCTGGAGCTGGTCCTGCTCTTCATTTCCTCCATGTTTGTTGCCTACTGGTTCAGGGTGGCCTGGAGATACAAATGTGAGAACATTGGTAAGCCCATAGGAGCCTCATGCACCAGGAAAGTATTTGTAGCTTGAAAATGTCTGGGTACGAGTGGGTACAGAAGGAATGCTTTTCCAGTTTAGTGAACCATTTGTAGTTTTGAGTGTCATATTATGCAAGAATCTGTCATCACTCGTTGTGTCATAGGCTCTCCAGCAATGTTTTCCATGTGCAAGACTGATGCTCTCACACCCCCTTTCTGCCTCGTTTCACAGAAAACTGCATTAATTCTCCTTTGCCTTCTCAAGCTGTCAGCACCCTGACACTGGTTCAGCTCTTCATCCATTCTATCCTAGGACAGAGAATATACAATATACCGCCAAACTTCAGCACAGAAGTCGAGTAACTCGAAAAAGGTTTTCTGAAGAAGGCCAATCGATGAATTGGTTGGTCTAGCCACTTGATTTTAAAAATTCCTTTATAAAGCACCCTCATGTAGGATGGGGGGGGAGGAGAGAAAGAAAGGAGAACCAGCAGCGGCCCACTGATTCATTTGTTTATTGTGGCAAGTGCTTTCCCGGGACTTTTCCTAACGTGCAAAAGGCATGGCTAAAGCCCAGCAGCTGCCGCGCGGGTTATTCCCCGGTCCACTCGACTTCTGTCGTCCTTGGCAGCTGCCTTTTCTTCGGGAGCTCTCTCCGCTCCGGAGCGCAGGCTTTGCGCGGCCCCGCGGAGCGGCGGACGGTGCCGGCTCCCCGGGGCGGTTCCCGGCGGAGCAGTGCCATCTGCCGAGAGCGGGACGCACACGCCGGCCCGTCCCTCTCCTGCTCCTGCTCCTGCTCCTGCTCCTGCTGCTCAGCTGCGGCAGGACTCCGGGCGGCTCTGGAAGGGCCTGCTGCCGGAGGGTGGGTAAATACTCTTTTCTGTCTGCTTGAAGTTTGGGGATTCAAGCTCCTCTGGTGTAGTTCTCAGGATTACCAGTGGTTTTTCCAGCAAAAAGTTCCTGCCTGTTGCTGCGAGTGCAATCTGCTCTGAGGAGCCACTAGGCTGTTGAAAACATAATCACCTGCTCCGTCCTTTGTCCCTTACTGGCAAAGCAGCCCCATTTCGGTTGAGATATACACAATTTTCTCTTTCCACTCAAATACGTTTGAAAACTGAATTTCGAGAATGGAGTCTTTCTGCTTGGTTAAAGGATTAATAAGGCGCTCGGCTTTGGCCAGGACAGTAAGAAAAATGCACTCAAGATCCAATGTGGCGAAGGAAACAGAAGAGCAACTTATCCAGTAAGACAAGGTGTCAGATGAGCTGAGAGGAGATGCAAGGAGAGGCCACACTGAGCTCTCTGGAGCACGTTTTCTGACTCTGTTCCTTACAATATAATCTTCATGCTGTAGGGGGGGATGAGGGAGGGGAGGAGGCCGTATTTCCAGGGCTGTGCTCGGTATGTTCTCAAGTCACAAAAGCTGTGAATGCTGCTGTGTGCGGCCAGCAAAGCTGATTCTTTCTCCTGCAACTCCTTGGATCTTTTCATGTTTGTTGTGATGCTATTTTACCTTTGACGAAAATATGGTCGTGTAGAACTCGATGTTTGCTTTTTAAACGAGTCGTTTGTCACAACGCAGAGTGTCCCGGAGAACACCTCCACGTGTGCCGTACTGGGGAGGGGGGGAACTATTTGACGAAGGCTAGAAGCCGGGGCTGGTTTGTTCCTTCTGTCTTTGCATGAAGTCTCCCCTAGGTCTTATTTGCTGCCCGGGGGGCTCGCAGCCCTACGAGAGAGTTTCCCCGCCATCCGGAGTCACTGAGGAGGAAGAGGAGGACGCTTGGTTAATCCCAGTTCGCGCCCCTGCAGCAGAGTGAAGCTTTGCCCACGGCACCCCGTGGACGGCGGCAGCGGTGGGCAGCGCGGGGCTGCTACCTTGTCTGAGGCACAGCTGATTTTTTAGTGCTTCTCTCGCTGTTTGCGTGGGCTCGGTAACGCAAACCTGTCACGGGAGAGAGCAGAACGGTCCCCAGAGCAGCTGCTCCTGCGGGAGCGTCCGGCACCAATCATCGCTTGCAGCCCGTGGGATCCCTCTGCCGAAGCCAGAAGGACACTAAAACGCAGCCCCGCAGCCGCTGCCAGAAGCTCTCTTTATTTATTTATTTATTTATTTAACACATCTGCCCCCAGAGTGGTCCGGCCATCTTCTCCCGGGCCCAGTTTCCCCGCGGAAGCAGCGGCCGCTGGGCGGGGGGAGGCGGCCGGGGCGCGGTCTGGCGCGGGGCCTCTGTCCAGGGTGCTGAACCGCCGCGCCGCGCCGCCCTGCTCGGCCCGCTCCAGCCCCCGGGGGGCGCCGCGGGGTCCCCGTCCCTCGGCAGCACGGAAAGGGGACCAGGCTCTGTGCCCCCCGCCATCCCCCCCTCCAGCACTGCACAGCCTGGCGAGGGACCCCCCCGCATGCGTGTCCCCGCAAGGAGGGAAAAGGTGGTTCTAACCAGGCGGGGAGAGCTCGGAAAAAGTGATCCTCACTCCCAACACCTCCTTTAAAAACCAGGCAACCAAACATTAAAAATGAGACAGTTTGGGGGTTTTGTTTTGTTTTGTTTTGTTTTTTGCCGCTCTTGCTACGGGCTGCTGCTGCTCAAATGCATCTGGGCAGAGGCCATTCAAATAGCATGAGAACCACAGATCCATAGTGCAAGCAGGACACTGTGTGGGTAGGCTGTTTCACAGAAGAGGTGGTAGCTGGGGCTGAGCATAAGAAGCGCCTAGGCAAGCGAGTGAGGGTTAAACTGGCATGATTAGGGTGACAAGAAATTAAACGGGAGACCATGGACTGCATACTGTCTCTCTTTATGACTTGCAAATTAGAATGGAAATTAAAAAGCTTGAACACAGAGATCCCCACGCCTCCCAGACACGGACAACTGAGCAAAAGATTGTCTGCAACTGTCTTTCATTAAGCTGTGTCAGGCTTTCCTTCCCCTGACCTTCACCAGTTGTTTACAGGAGGGTTTTCAGTCTCCCCTTGGAGAGCAGGGTCACAAAGAGGCAAGGGACTGAGCCACAGCAGGCCCAAGATCAGCTCTGAGCTGTTAAGCCCACGCAGTGACAGGAGAGCCCTTGCATCAAGCTGTTTTACCCAGCCCTTCCCTACAAGGCAGGTCACGACCTGGGCCTTGCTTAAGCCCCTGCTTTACTCCAGACTTGTGAGATACACTCTGTGGCCTGAATTGCCCCAAGTGCAGGCGGGACATAGTCTTGGTGTGGCAGGGAGGCCCATCACCGTGGTGGGAACTGAAAAGGGGTCCTGCAGGCTGGGCTGGACCACCCAGGACCACAGCGGTGGCAAGGAAGCACCAGTGAAGCGAGCAGAGGGCAGAGCCCCAGTGTTGCGGGGAAGAAGCACCCAAGCGCAGAGCTGGAAGGAGAGCTGCCCCGAGGCAGGACGGAGTCGGCCAGCCCGGCTCACCTCGGCGACAGAGAGGCAATCTGCCTGGGGGGTGAATTCGGCCACTCTTCTCCGAGTGTCCTCTCCGGCCCTCCTGGTGCATCCCGCCCGCAGAGCCACCGCGGAGCCGGCGTCTTCCCACTTGCAGCCCTCGGGCCGCAGGTGGCGACCGGGAGAGGGCCGGGGGCTTCTCTGGGCGTCCCCCCGGCCCCCAGGGGTGTCCCAGGCGGCCGGCCCGGCCCTGCAGCTTCGCCCGGGCACCCCCAGGTCTCCGGGGTGGCCGCATCCCCATCTGCGTGTGAACATGCGCTGGGGAGGCGGGAGGCTCTGTTTGCTTTTCACGCCGGTTTCGCCGATAACGATCGTGATTTTCTCCACAGTCTGCAAGGGCTGAAGTTTCCCTTGATGGTCTCAACTGCCCGCCCCGCAAATCAATTAAACCCAGCGCCGGCAACCGGGCCTGATCAAAATAAAGGAGACGCCACACAGCAAACAAACAAACCAACCAACCCCAAACAAACAGGCGCCCCCGCGGCTCCCAGGACGACCCCCCCAGCCCCCCC